>VZTT01055081.1:0-35520 GCA_013400855.1 Buphagus erythrorhynchus | reverse complement strand
GGATGGGGCTTTGAGCAACCTGGGATAGTGGAAGGTGTCCCTGCCCTTGGCAGGGGGGTAGGAAATGGATGATCATTAAGATCCCTATCAACCAAACAATTCAATGATGATGTGTTTCTATGACTAGTACTAAGCAGGGTAGGATTTGGTTTTAAAGCCATATATAGTATTTAAAACAACAGAAACTCAGAGTTGTTAAGACATGTCAGAATTCAGAAGAAACTTCTGTAGCCTTTTGTATTCAAAAAGGCATTATGAAGCATTTGACATTTTGGTGTGTCAAAAAGGTTAAATGAATACCTGATAATCATGTAGCTGAACACTGGCATCCATTTGATAAAAATATAAAGGCATTTGCAAGCTATAGAAGATCAAAGAGCACCAAAAAACATTTCATTTATATGTTGAAAAGTCAGTGTGATGTCACACTTTTCAAAGGCCTTGCAAACAAGGCCTCAGAAGGAGAAGAAATTGTTGCAGAGGCTTATTAACAGCTTTAGTAGACTCTGACAGTAACCCCAGATTGGAATGAAAATGAGAATAATAAATAAAATAGAATTATGTTGGCACTGCCCCAGAAAGTCAGTAACTCATCAGAAAGAAAATTATTTTTCCAAAAACATCAAAGTTGCATGTGGTTTCAGCTGAGTCTAATGTCTGTCCCTGAACAACACATTTTACTGAAAGAGCAGATGTCTTAAAAAAAGGAATTAAGTCTCAAAAATCTCTCCCAAGTGCTTTGGAGGCTCCTGAGAAAGACTGGAATGCTGATGGCTCAAACAATTAGGGGGTAGCTAATGATGTGCAGAGTAAGGACACAGCCCCACCTCAGGCTACAGCTGGGTGTTGAACAAGGTGAGGGAAGAGGCTGGTAAGAGGCAGATCCTTCAAGGTAGGGTGATGCTTTTGATCATGCCAAGGTTCTTACACAAATGGCCCAGCCATGAAAACTTCCCTCGAAGTGAAGGATTTCCTCCCCTTTCTGATGGGCCACCACTGACTCAAACTCTGCTGACTTGAGAGGCAGCTGTGGCACCTTGGGAGGTGTCCTGGACCACCAAAGACTCACAAATTGTTCCCTGATCCACAGCATGACATCATCCAGTCGAAACTCCCCACCTGAGGGGAGGTACCTGGGCATTCCTACCTGAACCTGAGTGTTGATAACCCCATGGAACATCAGTGTTCCCTTGGTTTATTCAACCCCTGACAGATGGAGACTGTGAGCATCACTTTGACCAACAGGCACTGAAGCTGCAACAAACAAATCCACGTTGTGAGGCTAGAGAGAGCCTTCTACTCTTTCTTTCCCTTATACATTTTCTTAAGAGATATTTTTATGCCTTTATATTGCTATATTACTATAGATAATAATAACCAAAATGGCTACATAACTGATTTTCATTGCAACCAAATTGTTCTAAAATAAACCCTACATATATCTACTACAAGCACCAATCATTCAGTGTTATTTCACTCTAATCTACCTCAGGGACCTATTAACAAGAACCTGGTTTGCCCTTGCCTTCAGGGGTGGGTCACAACAACTCCCAAGGCCAGGCTATCAGAAATAGAAAGTTTAATGGATTTATCAGTATCCTCCCCCTGGGAGATGGGAAGGGCTCTGTACACATGCTGTTTGTGTGTGGATATGTTTCATAGACAGTGATATAAAAACAGAAATATCTTTGTAATGGAAAATCTTGGAGAGGATCAAAAGTTTGTCACGTTTCCACATCTTCTCTTTTCCACTTTCCATGTCCATCTCTTTGAAAATCACTCTCAAAATGGACCTGTTGATACAAAGGGAGCTGATCTGGGCCCACCACAGTGTGATGTGTGTAGCACAGCTATCCTGCTTCCATCCCACTGCTTATTTCTACCTCACTCAGCCTCAACTTTTGCCCCTGAGAAGTACAGCCCAGACTGATGCAAAAAAAAGACAAAAAAAAACCCTAGAGGCCACAAAATCAAACTTTTAATTAACATCTCAAATTCCAGTGGAGTGCTAGCATCTTAAATTGCTGCTGTTTAACAGCATAAGCAATTTCTGGTGCCTCAGCAAGGTTTGGAAATAAGAACTGGCAGAGGCAAATGGTGCAGATGAATATGCACCTCACTGACATGAAAAAAGGATATTACAGCTATTTCTTACCTAGAGGTAAGTTTGTCCAAGGCTGAATTAACAAAATGACAGTGCTTTGATTAGATTGCCCTGTTAGTTTTGAACTAAGGTCACTTGTGAATCTCAGGATTTATCATGGAAAGATTTAGGCAACAAAATACCTGCCTGGTTTGCAGGATCCCAGATGCAGCAGACAGCACTGATTCCCTGTTTTCATTGGTTCTGCATCCAGCACAGGGTGGTGGCGGGTTCTTCTGTCTTCTCAGAAGTGCCAGCCTTGAAGCCCCACAACCCTCCCTGAAGAAGCAACATAGTCCATCATCCAAAAGCCATGGGCAGGGGGCTCTCTCCATTTTAGAGCAAAGTTGTAGCTCTCTCACAGGTGTCATGCCCTTTAACAGAGGTGTTGGGATCAGTGTTTTCCTCAAAGCAAGATCTATCTTGCCCTTTGTGTAATGTCTGGAATTACAAGCTTCAGCAGGAGAAGTCTTCACCCCTATGGCCAAAAGAAGAAGGGGCACAATCTTCATTGTATAAAAGCACAAGAGGACTGGTCTGCTCTGATTTCATGAGAAAAGGGGAGGTCTCTCATTTCCTCTGTGCCTGTTAAATGTAAAGTGTGTGATAAGCCCTTGGAGGAAGATCACAACCAGATCTGGATCTCAGATGGACTTTGGTGCAGATTCCAGCAGCAGAGCAGAACCTGGAAAACATTGCTGTAAAATAATCACTGACAGATGTGTGTGTTTCTAGTGTGAGTTGAACATGGGATTTTAAGCTCATAATTTTGGGCTTGGAATCTTGCCTTCCATGTTTATATACTTACTGCAAGAGTCAACTCCCACTCTTTTCACTTTCCAATAGTACCTTCTGAAGTCAGTAAGTCTGCTGAGAGAGCAGATAACCTTTTATTTAGATCATCATCTGAACTGAATCACCAGGCAGCAGCCATGGAAGAGGTGAAGTAGGATTCCAATCAACAGCCTTAAGTCAGCTTGGGCTTCACAGGTCTGATGAATTTTCCTGGAGGAAAACCCATCTCCACTGGATTCTGCATTGTCTCAGCTGTAGCTAAAATCCCAGTATTGCAAAGCCTGCAGAAAAATTCCAGTTGCAAGAATAAGTGTGTATTTACTTCTATAGGGCATGAGAGATTCTGCTGAAGATTTTACAGGTGGTTTTATTTACATCTGTGTCAGGGAGGTTAGAATCTTATCAAAAACATTCTGGTTTTGTGTTGGCTAGCAAAAATGTTCACACTAACTAAATCTATCCTATAAATCACCTTGACAGTCCTCATAATTCAACATAATAGGGTTCTTTGCAGAAAGAATTGTCTCTCAGCTGGTGCAAGAGGATGGACAAGATAACCTAAGAGAGTTCTATGTCTATGAAAAATTAAATTCTCGACCCTTTTCTTATTCCATTGAATTCCACCCATTCAGGAGCAGTTATATCCCAATCATTAAGGAGATTTCCCTCCATTAGCTCTCCAAATCTCTCTGCTAGTCAGTAAGGTACTGCAGCCTCCTGCTCAACATTTTCTGTCTTTATTTTCTTTGCTGCAAGAGTCATTATTCTACATTTATCTGCACTGAACTGGATTTGTCACCTTTTTGCCCAATTACTTAAATGATCTAAGACCTTCTATATCTGACTGCATTGTTCGCTGTTTACCTCTCCTCGCCCACTCCTGTCACCCAAAAGTCTTGCTTTCAATAATTTCCTAGTCATGTCTGCAAATAATAAAGCATTTAAAGAGCCATGGTAAAACACTCATAGTGAAATGCCTTCTCACTTGAGACACAGAAAATAGACACAAGTTCTGTATGTTTTACACATCTTAGTCTGATGCCTTCCTGTCACTCTCTGCTACCCACAGCCTTCAGATGCAAAAGGCACATATTGAAGCTGCCAATGCAAACATTAATTTATGAGCTGACTACCTCTGGGTCATAAATCAAAGGAATATCTTCCACCTAACTGGCCTTCCTAGGTTTTAAAATAACCCTATGGGTACATTGGTGGCTGTGAGGCTTAGTAATTATGCAGATCTTTTCTGCCAACTTGAAATGGCAGGGAAAAGAAGTGACTTCCTTCAGAGCTGCAATTTCCCACCCAGCTAGAGAGAACTCCTTCTCCTCACTGGCATGGCACATTCTAGGATAAAGCCAAGCTGGTCAGGTCAAGATTTTCCTCATTCTCAGGGTAATATCTCTGCAAATCTTCTGAGAGGGATGTTTTTGACTGCAGAAAAAAATGTTCAGAAATTTTTCCAAAAAATGCATCAATATCATTGGCCTGGAAAAATTTATTGGAATTACATTTAGCCACCCACCAACAATAGATCAGTGTGGAATTACTGCACTGCTCTTTAAGAATTTAAACAGACTAGCACAAACTTTGGATAAACAGCAATAAGCCATTAGCAAAGCTAATAAAACAAAAAGTAAAACATCTGCCATTACAGCATCATGGCTTCTAAGGTGTTTTTCTCCCTTGCCCTATAGATATTTAATATAGAAAATCCTATAACATCTCAATTTCTAATTTTCTGCTCCAAAAATTCCCTTTCACACATGGATCAGTGGTGGATTGATGAGCCATCACAGGATAAGTTAGCTCCCAGTTTACTACTGGATCCTGGTCTTTAGGCTGTTCACAAGGCAGGGCTTACCAAGATGAGAGACAGGGGAGGACCACTAGGTTATGTCTGCCCACCTGTTTGGCTGCTTCTGCCCTAAAAACCAAGCAACTGGGATGAACAGCCCATATCTGCAAGCTTATCTGGCTGCAGGTTTGAAAAGTTTGGAGCATCTCTTGAACTGAACCGTATCAAGTCTCATAAAAATGTGACCAATAGCAAGAAGCTTATCTAAGTGGGAAACATCAGGCCACAAGGCACCTGAATTTGAAAAAAGAAGAGATACCTTCCTGATGGATTGCCAAGAGAACCTGTTTTATAGTTTTGAAAGACATACTCCAGCAATTACAGCTCCTCAGGACTGATCCATAACACATTTTACAATGCTTTTTATAATAAAATAACTAAAGACTATCACCTTTCTACTAGAGTAGTTAAGATGGACATAGTGGATTTGTCCACATTAGAGTTGTAGTGGAGATCAGGATTTGCCTTGGAAGTGAATTTCTCAGTCACACTTGCTGCACAGAAAGGAATTGCACCTGAAATTTATTTCATTTTAGATTAAACTGAATGAAAAGAACTGAACAACCTCAGGCACTTGAGCCACAAATGGTAATCTATGAGATCAGTCTACAGACACGTTGTACTGTGTGGATGTCAGATATCCAGGTTGGGTTGCTTATTATTTTATTGCTTTGCTGGCAGTTTGGGTCTGAATTGCATTTCCCAAGAAAACACACCTGCTTACACCAATAAAGTCATTGCCACCTCCTGCTGGTGTTTATATTGACATGCAAAAAATCCCTGTCAGAAAAGACCAGCAAGGACATGGTGGTGTGAGGACTGTGGAGTCTTGTGAACTCTGAACAACATGTGAGAGGAGTTAGGGAAGGATGTTGCTACTGGGGAAAAGAAAAAGGATAAGGGAGGTATAGAGAAATCAGAGTAATGAATGAAGTAATGAAGAAAAGTTTAGAGTGTGAAGGTGAGGTGAACAGTAGAAAGAGCTACAGGAAAGATCAAATGGCAGATAAAGGAACAAGTTCTCTCCAGGCTGCCAGAGAAGAGGATACATTTTAAGGTTATTTCTGTTACTTGTGAATGGACAAAACCAGTTATTTTTACTTTCAAATGAAATATCTTGTTCGGGACATGGACAACACTGTCTTCCCTTTTCAAAGGCAGGAAGAGTAAAGCCTGGCTTAGCCAAACTCATTTGTTTTGGATGCGTTTCATGGATGGAAGGAAGGAGCAGCACAAACACACAGACACACAAACAAACACCAAACCAACTCACCACAAATTCTGAGTGCTTCGACCCTCCTCCTATTCTTCACTCTGCTCACTGAGCATTGCATTTAAATCAGGTTGAAAAGTCTTCCAGTGTAGAAACCATGTCAAAACTATTACTTCTCTTGCCCTGAAACCCCTCAGCATATTTTTTCAGCTTTAAAGATTAATAATCTTCACCTCTACCTGTGAACCTGAGAGCAGGCAGGTGTAATAGAAAAGAGCAGAAGTCTGTGACACATCCTTCACTCGTGGTGATCAATAAATGAGATCTTTCACCATCTGCAGCAGTTCATTTCAGTCTTGATTCTTCGTCAAGCTTCCAAGCTTACAATGCCATGGATGAAAGGACCTTGAAACAAAATGCATGAGCAGATATTTTCCCTTCCTTCCTTGACACCCTGCACAAACTCTCAAAACCATGATGATTGTTTGCATCGTTATGAGCAGCAATATTCAAATGACAAACATCATAAAGCTACTGATGAACTTGTTGAGGCTGCTGGAAATGCCTAGAACTGGCCAGTGCTACTGAATCCTAAGTCAAGCCTTTTCAGAGGTTTTTTTAGGGCAACTGTGGAGATATTGAAGGGACTGGCAAAGCCCAGCAGCATTCATTCACAACTGAAGACTGCTTCCCTCCCATCCATCCTAATGGAAAAATAAGCAGGAGCAAAGCCCTTCCCTTTGGTTCCCCTCCTCCCTTTTGCAGTCAGGGCTGGTAGAACACGCAGCAGAGACATGCTGCATCCCATTAAGGGTTGTAGCAGTAAACAGACTCTCCAGCAACACCAGGGATTGTCATGTTCTCAAGTGCAGTAGCTAACAAACAGCTGAGAAGTTTCTGGATGAGCAGTTCACACAGGCTGCAGCTGAGGTTACCAATTTGGTCAGCACCCCTGTCTGTCAGCACAGCTCTCTTCTCCCAGGCTCTCACCACTCTGCAGATGCTGCTCATTGAAAAACCAAGAGAACAGGAGAGCACAAGCCACGTGTTAGGACACCAGGGAATTTGCTGGTTGTGTATCTGCATCCTCAGTCTCTCACCAATTCACAGAACTGCCCATTTTTTGTTGTCGTCCTTAGCAGATCTTTAGGAAGTATCTTTGTGGATTGACTGTCCTTTGATCTCTCATTGGATTTTGGAGTGGAATATCCAATAACAGCTATTTCTTGTGCTGAGTATGTGCCCCTCTAAAGAAACAGCACTTAGCAGTTCTTGCTTTCCCTGCCTGTTGGAGAGGAGAGGATCATCCTCACGCTTAACTCTTTCTGGGACTCACACAGAAACTGGGGAAGGAGCTATATTTAATTTAGCAGGCTTGGGAGAAAGGATAATGTAGAGTCTTGAGGCACTATTGGTGCTTCACCAATTACCTCTGGAGTGCCATTTCAGCCTTTTGAGCACTGGGTAATGCCCATCATTAAAGCAGATGGGGTAGGGAAGGTCAGTGCATATGCAGAGAATGACTACCTGCAGGCTTGCCTGCTGTTAATAAGGCACATCCAAGTTAATTTAACAAGCCTGTTAGTTCAGAGCATCAGCAGAATTTGAATCTTGGAAGTCCAGAGTTACAATATAAACTTATACTTGAATTTGGTTGTCAAATTCCATTCAGACATGTATTTTAACAGTAGGCAATCCCACCTGAGTTTATGCGAGTCCAAGTCTTATATTTCCCCCTAGAATCAATTTCCAAGAGTATTCTCAAAATATTTTAACTCTTAGCTTTTTTTTAAAATACTGTCTTTTTTTTGAGAGAATTTTTTTCTATCACAGATTTTTTTTCTATCACAGAAATATGAGTCTTTGTTTAAAAGTTTCAGTGTATATAGCATTGTACATTTTTCTCTTAATCCTTGCACAATAAACATTTTCCACTGGCACTTCACTGCATCTGGCTAGCTTGATGCTTTCGTAGGTTTGCAGTTTCTGTCTTCTTTTGCTTATTCCATCAGAAAAGTTGGAATTGGCTTGAAGTCCCTAGTAGCTTGAGTTAATTTGGGAAGAAATAGTGTCAAAAATTCCACCCAGAGATGATGCTAAACAAATGTTCAGGCAAGAAATTTCTCCCTCTAAATATTTCATCATGACAGATTCCCAGGACACAATCCTGCTCAATCCCTCCAGTACTGGACTAATCAGTTACTTCAGACAAAATTCATTTCCACTAAGACTTCGTGTTCACAGTGTAGATGTTTGCACCCAAGTGTTTAACCCCCCATGGAGAGCTCAGGGTTCAGGATAGCTCTGACCAAAGATGATCTTTTCACCAAGGATACTGAAATTTATCATGTCCTGATCTCTACTGACCATATGGATCAGCTCTGCACCACCTTTGGACGTGGGGCTGGCTCAGGTGGGGATGCAATGGCTGAAATGCAGATTAACATATTTAGCCACATGTATTTTAGGGAGCTGTACACCCAGTGTGAGAGAGGAACACGCTCAGGGTGGGTGGTGTCATAGCAGGCAGACTCCAACATATCCCCCCTGAGGATGTGCAAACACATTTCAGCAGCTAATAATTAAAATTAATGGGGATGAATTTTAATAGGAGTAGCAGAAGGCACATTCCTGGCACAAGGGGGAAATCATGTCTGCTGTGGAACATCTGGGTGCTCCACTTCCCAACAAATCCCAGGAAACTGGGCAAAATAAGTAGTTTTTCCATTTCCTTCTTATATCTTACAGACAAATAATTTTTGTTGGAATTAAGGGAGAGGTTTTTGGGGAAAGAAATAATATTAAAAAAAAAAGACCCCTCAAGCCAACCAACAAAATAATAATTAAAAAAAAAAAAAAAAAAAAAAAAAAAAAAAAGAAAAAAAAAAAACCAACAAAAAAATATCACACAAATCTCACACAAAACACATACAANGAAAAGGTTCAGAAGGTGATTGCATGGCTCAGGTTAAACAAAGATTTACTGTACACAATCATTTGCTGCTCTAATTGCAGCCAAGTGTATCTATGTTTGATTGCCCAGGTTTTCTTTCACAGCACCTTTAAATTGTTGTTCCACTACATGTGAAATGAATGGGACTTGGTATTTAAAAATACTGTATGCTGAGCAAACCACTAACAAAGGAGATGATTTTATTATGGATTTAATGGGATAAAGATCATCACAGGTTATCACATAAGAACCTTCCTTAGTCTGAAAGAACATCGTTTTGAAAAATAAACAGATTTTTCTGTGAAAAAGCCAGCTTCTTGAAAATTTGTGAGAGACTTTACTTACAAATTGAACCCACCTAGGGAACCACTTTAGTTTTATTTAGCCCTGAAAGAGTTTCTCATTCCAGGATGGATAGGCAGGGGCTGGCATCCTGACATGTAGGACTGCAGGGATACTGAGTCCTCTGTGTCACTCTGTGTGGCACTTGGTTGCACAGATTCATCCCTCTTCATTGCACAGAAGTCATGAGAGCGGTTGCATCTGATTTTCTTGCTTTTCCTCCAGAAGGACATGTCTTGGTGTGGAATATTGCCCTTTTTTTGGCATCAATCAGGATGTTACTGTAAGAAACAGCCAAGGACCTTGAGACAGTGACTAACTGAGCCTGGGAAGCTGTTATGTCTCATAATGTTGTGTCTCATGATGTTTTCCATGGTAATTAATGAATATAACAGGTTTGTTTTTTTTTTCAAAAAGCTGTTCTTTTCAGAACTGAGAGACCCAAAGCTTGATATCTACTTACCAACATTTAGTCTGTACCTGAGTGAAAGTGGACAGAGGTGCAGGGCATACAGGGCTGACAGACACATTCAGTACACTGACCACCACCTGAGCTGAGCCACGAGTCCAGTGTACCCAGAGGAATGCCAAGAGGATCTGCAGCACAAAACCAAATGGCTTCTTTTCAATTTGGGAAAAAAAAAAACCAAAACAATGTAATTATGGAGCTCCACAAGCTCTAGATGAGGTCTTGCCTTTTTAAAGAGCTCTGTGATGTGGAAAGAAATCGAGGGAGCAACAGGTTAAATGAATGGGCAACAGCAGCTAAAATGCAGCTTGAATAGATAAAAAGTAACACATGATAGAGGTGAATGCCCACTTTAAAAAGTTTAGCCCTAAATATGTCCTTGACTATGTCAAAGAACTTCACAGAGACAGAAGTTTTTCCTCTTTAACATTTTTCTTTTAGCTAAAATTATACTGGTACTGCATTATTATATTATCACAATGGTGTATTTTTTCTTTCCCTTTCTCTTCTCGCCCATACACAAAATCAATAGAAAGAAATATTGAAAATGTCCTATTTTCCCTCTTTTATAATAAAAATACTTTTGCAGCAGCCAGAGGTTGTGGGGTTTATGATTAAGCAACACTCTTAACAGGGCCTAGACAGATAGGAACATGAAATACAACAAAAAGTTGAGAATTATAACTGAATTTAGGGCTGTCTGAGCCTTGATATTTCAATACTGAACCCTTTTTTGAGTCTCTCATGGCCAGTGAAACAAGTTAATGGTGCTAGAAAATGAAAAGTTCCTTTTCTGTTTTGTCTTTTAATAATTTAAGGGCACCTCCAGCAACCAAAACAAATATATTTATCATTGCACACAAAGCCTTTAGGCGTGAACTCTAAAGAGGCACATTAGTGTCAATGCATCTGGTACACTGTCACTTTCCAGTTTAGTTTAACTCTTGCTTCTCCTTTTTTCCTGACACTTGTGTCTGAAGAGATGTTGCTTGACGCTGGGGTTTTTTTTCAGAAAAGAAATACAAGTTAAATACATATTATTTATATAAAAATACACAAGCATGCAAAAATCTCTTGGCAAAATTCAACAGTTTGACTATGCAGAAGAGAGTGTTCAACAGTAATAATGGATGTACTTGATCTAAGACCTGTGAAATAACAGTACCTCTTCACTCCTCATCAGTCTGTTTGCATGTGGGCACGGTGGCTTTATTCACTATAATGAAAAAAAATTGTACAGATGAGCAACAAAATAACCCCTGGAAGGAATTTTGGCAGATAAAGTCTTATATGAAGGATTAGAGCAGCAGCTGTTTGTAGACAACAGGACTGCAAGCTTAAATCTGGGAGAAGTGAAAAGACATAACCATGCATAAGAATCCTGGTGTTTGGTATCTCTTCAGAAGACACATTTCATGGTGGAATTATATTTTGGGGATCAGCCCGGGGCAACGTTTGTTTTGCATCATTATACTTAGCAGCTCACTCTAGAACATGAAGCAAGTCAAACCAGTAGTAAATGGGAAAAATTACTGCTCTGCATGTTAGCAAACAGTCTTGCAAAGGTGGATCCCTGAGAGTTCACAAACCCATTTCTACAGAAGGAAAGATAAAGGCAGAGCATCTGGGACAAGGTCATGCAGTGAAGGCATTGCTCAAGGCAGACTGAGATGTCAGCACTTTGGGCTCCCAGAGCTGTGCTCTGAGTAGTGAACCAAACCCTCCCATTCAGCAAGAAGTGAAATGTTAATGTCTGAGGAGCAGGGAGAGTTTACCTTGGCACATCAGCAGCACCCAGGTGAATCAGGGTAACACCAGCACCAGTGGCACTCCCAGGAGCCAAGAGATGCTGAGCTCAGCTGCAGCCTTGGGACAGCCTGCAAGGGCCAGAGAGCCCCCAGGGTCTGGGAGCCAGCCTGACCCACAGTGGGTGGCCCACAGGGGAACAGCACATCAGCATCCACAAGGAGTCCCTCCCAAAAACCAGGCTGATCTGTGGGGCAGAACAGTCACCCCAAGCACATCCTCATTTTCATCCCACAGACATCTGTGAGCAAACCCAGCACAGCCACTCCTGGAGCCAGGATGTGCCTGGGAGGACAGATTTTGCTGTCTTTAGCCCTAGTTTCAGTAATCAGTTCCCTTGGCTTCAGTGGCATCAGCCATTATTTACCTTACTGTGAAAGAAGCAGCAACACAGAGGAGGTTTTCAGTTTCCCACTGGAGTTCTGTCTTGGACACTGTCTTGCAGCCAGGCAGAATTATCAATCTCTTCTCCCAGAAGCTCTCCTCTCAGGGCTGGAAATCTTGAGATGCTGAAGGTCAGGAGATTTAAGGTACATTGGCAGAGCTCTATATCTCCAGCTTGCATTATTCTGGGTGCTGGCCAATGCTATCAGTCTCTTGCCAAAAAGGAATAGCTATTATGGCATTGATTTTCTGCCACAGAAAAAAACAGAGAGAGTGACTTCTAGTTAAATGCAACAGTAGAAAATGCTCCAGCCTTTTATTGCAAAAAAAAGGCTGTGTCTTGGTCGGTGTGTCTTGGTCTGTAATGGCTGAGTCTGGACTAAAATATTTTCAACACCAGTTCTGCACAGAGGAATTAGAAAGAGCCAGTAGAAACAACTGGTATGCAAAGATCAGATTTTAGAAGTTGTTACAGATTGATCCCAAGATCCCAGAGGCTCCCAGTGACAGCAAGAAAAATGATTATAAAGCTAACAATTGTGCTGGAATGGTAATATTCCACAGCAGGTTCAGATCTGTAGGCTGTATCCATCATAGATGGATAGGGCCACACCACAGCAGTGATTTTTTTTTTTGTGTTTCTCTGTTGAAAATTTTATCTGCTTATTAACAAACACAAGCCCAGTGCAGGCTGCACCAAACACTTCAGCATTAAACAAACAAACAAAATCCATAGTGACAATAAACATTAGTCACTAAGTAATTCCTAAGCTTTGTTGACTATCCAGATCACTTGGCCTCTGAGAATTCTTTTCCTACTGAATTTCTGGTACACTCACCATGTTTTGGATAAGAACCTATATAATCTAAGTATTTTGTTTATTTTTGGCATGTCTTTTTTTTTTTTTCCCAGGGCTTGGCCAGAGTGCAGAGGAAGAAAAAGTACAAAAGAGATGGAGAGAGAGAGAGAGAGAGAGAGAAAGACTTGACAGTAAAACACACGAGATATCTAACCTGCTCTGAACCTTAAATAATCATCTACTTCAATTCACTTTGAGCCATTGAGGACATGAAGGGTCATGTTTTATTCTTATTTCTGCAGATTCAAAGAAGTCAGTGATAGCTTAAGCTCCCATTATACAAGCTGAAAATGAATCTGAATTCATTGTATCCAAAAGCAGCCTAATCCATTAAAAAAAAAAATTTAAAAAGGAGATAATTCATTTAAAAATTCACAGTGACTTCTACTGCTTGTGGTTTGGAAATAATGTTGGACCTGTGCCACAGAACAGAGAAAACATGAATGCAACCAGCAATTGAACTCACAGGAGCCCCAGTTTAGGAGGGTGCTTCTGGCTTTATCCAGGGTAGGTGAAATACCCTTCTCTTAATTGCTTAAATTAATCTCAGACAATCATGCCAAACTCTGTTTCCCAGCTCTTTTACTCTTCCAAATGAAATTCAGTTTCATGCACTTGGTGCAATTTTTGGAGTTGTCCTCTGTAGGACCAGGGTTTGGACTCAATGATCTTTGTGGGTCCCTTCCAAGCCAGCTCACAGTGTGATTCTGTGCTGGTTTGACCCTGTATGTTCACACAGATCTGGTTCTCACCATCTCCCTGGTGGTACCCACAGCAGCATTTGCACTGGGAGATGCATTCAGGTGGAGACAAACCTTCATGAATAACTATGGACAACTAAAGACACTCCTTCAAACCTTCCCATGCATCCAATCTCAAATGTATTTATCCTTTCCAGAAAGCCTGGCAGAGGATGGGAGCAGTCAGAATTCCCAGCCCCAGCATCCCCCACATGCTTGGGCTCTCAGTCCCATGAATGTGCCAGTGTTGAGCCAATAACTCCTCATTAAATATGAAAATGGGGTGAGGCTGAGGCCAGCACCCAGCTCTGTGCAGAGGCCTCACACCTCCTTCACCCACAGGAGCTGTGTTTCTCAGCCACAGCCACAAAGGTTGGCTCCCGAGCTCAGCCTGTATCTGTGACTCATTGCTCTCAGCCCCAGCAGCTTTTAATTCAATCCCAGGTGTGCTAAGCACTGGCCATCATCACCAATAGATGTGAAATGGTTGTATTAATCTAGTTACAACATACGAAGGTAGAACAGAGTCATTTCACAGTAATGAATCACAGTCATGGAGATTTCAACATGGGGATTAAAAAGGAAATTAAAGTCAAGTTTCCTGTATGGCTCATTCTCTGGCCCAGCTTTGGCTCAGACAGGAGAGAGATTTCTTTTTGTTCATTAATAGCAGGGGCAGATGCAGCACTGCTTCCTGAGGACTGTGCCCTGTCCTGGAGAGCAGTGACCATCCTGGACAGCAGTGACCATCCTGGACAGCAGTGACCACACGATGCCACTCAGGATTGGTGCTGGAAGTTCCCCAGCTGCTGCTCTGCAGTGCCTATGGCACCAGTGCGTCTTCTGTAACTCAGAGAAAGCATCAGCTTCTGACTTCAGTAACTAGGCACAAACCTAAGGACTTGGATGAACCATGGTTGGTTAGAAAATACTCAATGAGAAAGAATCCTAAATTAAACCCCATGGGTCCTACCTGGTCATGACAGAGAGGGCTCTTCAGGGGTCCTGCTGTAGAAAGAATAAGGACATACCTGAGCAGCTACTTACCTTTGTAAGAACAAAACAATTTTTGCTTTTTCTAGACCTCTGAATAATGAGCAACACAGTAATTATATTAAAAAGGACTTTAAGGGCATGACCAGCTGCATTCAGTGTCAATCATAACAGCCCTTGGAAGTGCTTAGTCACACTTTAACTCCTGTTATTATTTTCCAAGCCTGTGTTTAACTCAGACAGAAATGTGGTTTTTCTCACTCAGTGCAATATTGCCAGCATGTTTAACCATAACCTCCCACAACAACAGAAGGGCAGGTGTTGCACTTTCTTTCACTAATGCAAAAGACACAGGCTGATAAAATTGTCTCAAGGTTTCACATGATTGTTCCCTTCAAAACATCTATGCCCAGGGCCAGCTTTTGCACTGATGTCCCTCTGATACCTTAGGTGGAGAACTATCCTGGAAAAATTTGCTTTGCTAACTACTACAGGACTCAGGAGCTGTAGGGACCAATAAAGCAGAGAGATCTCTGGAGAGTAAACACAGAGTGAACGAAGAAATACAACAGAAAGAGGAGAGAGATACTCTTGCACATGCCACTGAAGGGTGACAGCTCCCGTCCTAGATAATGTCACTCAGCCCTAGCCAAGGGCTATTCTTTTGATCTTATAATGCTGAAGATGCAAAATGAAGCCAACAGACCTGGGAAATCACAGTCCTAGAAATGGGGAAGACAATATTAGATTAACACACCCAAAATAGATGGTTGAAATCCAGAAGAATTCATATTATATTCATAAATAACAAGCAAAACTTTAGTGTCACTGTATGTTTAGAGTCTTTACTGTGTAAATCCCCTCTGCTCTGAAGATTTTTGTTGCTCTAGCAACAAAAGGGAGGGAAAGGAGAAAAAAGAGAAGGGGGAATAAAAGGAAGGAGCAAAAAAGATAGTCTAATTGATAGGAAAGTTCAGAAAATCAGAAAAAGGGAGAAAAGAACTAGTGGAGTTTTTTGGAGAAAAATACAAATATATATCAAAATATTGAGCTGCAAGTTCTCAAAAATATAAAATAGAATAGCTTTCAAATTAGTGCTTTCACAGCTGCAGGCTACAGAGTTTATTGCTTGCAGTATGAAACCTAATGATGTGATGAGAAAAAAAATGTGAAAACTCTTCCATCCAGCCCTAGACAGACTGACAGCCCTAGAGATCAATGTCCATTATTAAGTTGCTGACTTCATGCACAGCGAGGCAGAGCATGAAGTTCTCTGGTTCTCTTCAAATTTGGTTTAATTGGATCACCTTCAGGAAGAGAGGATAATTTAGCATGCATGGCCAGCCACATCTTCATTGCACCCCTGAGCCTAGAACAAAGGCTCTGGCTAGGAGGGTGTGGACATCTAAGCAGTAAGATGCCCTGGGACTATCTGTCCATGTCTTGATTCCCTCTGATCACACAGGACAGGGCAACTGATCCAGTCACTATTGCTCTGAACTGTCTCCAGTCCTGTGGCTTGGAAGAGAAATGCCCATGTCAGACTCCTTTCGATGGAATCCTGATGAGACTTCAAAGGGAAAGGACCAAGCTTCTACCTCCAAACCATCGTCCTTAGGGATTTAACCTAACCCAACTGAAAGTAATGGGAGTTTTCTGTAATTTCAGCGGGTGCAGTATCAAGTCTATGTGGTCAGAGACGGGTTAGGGTCACAGATCAAAGGTTTTGTTTTGAGTTTTCTTCCCCTGATTACTCAGGAACCTTGTCCTTAAGGATGTCCTTACTCAGGAACATCCTCCATCGAAGTCTCTTACTAGAGTTTGCTTCCAGAAAATTTAAAGAGGCTTTGGTTTTCTTAACAAATCATGCTTTAAAAAAAAATTTAAGCCATCATGTGAAATTTCACAGAAATTTGTTTGCTAAAGTAACAGGAAGAGCCACAAAGAACTTCAACTATCATTTAGAGGGAATAAGAAAATTTATGGTTTAGAAACTGGTTTCTCACAGGAGGAAAGCAGCTCTATCAACTCATCAGAGAGAACCCAGGGTCACTTTTATCCCTTAACTGCATCCCCACACCACCCACCCCTGTCATGGTTTTGGTCCCTGGCTGCCCAAACAGATCTGCTGGGAGAAGTTCCCAGCCAGGCTTTGCCTCAGTCAGTCCCTGCAGACCCTCTGGTCCCTCCTCCATCAGCTGCTTCCTTGGATCTATTGACCATGGTGTCAGAGTAATGAGGCAGGAGTTGTCTGTGCAGCCACTGACTCCATTATCTCACACCATATCAGGAGTGAAAAAGTGGCTGCTGGGTTTTTTAATGGTCTGCCAGGAGAGCCTTGTCGATAATAATTCTTTAGTTGGGTTTCCTGGAAATTACAACCATCTCCTCCACTTCAGCATCTTGCAGTTCTGCGGGAAATAGTTTTGAAACAGCTTCTCCAGCCTTAGAATAAAAAGAATGAAAAAAAAGCAAATTTGTCCATGTTGAACATGTCTTCCTCTCTCTTAAGCAACAATAAACGAGACTCTCTGGTTTCTTATCTCTCACTCCTGCCTTATTATTTAGGAGTCAGTACTAGCAAAACCCTCCCTGGTTCTCAGTTACAATTCTGGATTTATTTGACTGATCCCAGCACACTCCTGGATCCCTGACTGCAGCTCACTAATGCACATCTCAGCATCACCCTGTGACACAGGGCAGACTCTAAGGGATGAGCAGCTGAAAATCCTCCTTCTGTCATGTTCCCTCTGAGCTGAAGTGAGCACAGCATCAGCATGTCCTGCTCCCCACAGACCCTCCCCACTCCCATGCTGGGCCATGCAATGCTCCACAAGCCTCTTGATCTCACACAGGATGCAATAAATGCCTAAAAATCCCCACCCCTGCTGTAACTGAGCCTGTGCTGGCTTCTGTCCCTGTTAGGAGAGTTCTCTGTGACACTCTTAGCAGCCTTTTTCCCAATGTTATTCTTTGGGGAAAAAAAAAAAGAAAAAGAAAGTAGGGAAAAAAAAGACCCTGGGTCTCTCCCTGCTGGCTTGTTTAGTGCAAAACCAGTCTCATCTAAAACTTGTATGAAATTTCTTGGGGGACAGAGACTCAGTTGGTTTGAATCTGAGCTATTCCTTTGATTTAAGTGGACTTGTGCCACATTACACCAAGTGCAGCTCTGATTTGAGGTATCTAACTCATTTCTTCTCTGCATGTTGTGCTGGTCATCTCCTGAGATATTTCTTGCAAGTTGTCCCTTACTTTGGGTTCCAGGGAGAAATAAACTCTGCTTTCTATTGTTTTAATGACATGCAAAACTCTTCTAGGCATTTCCCACTGCTAATCTAAAGAGACAGACTCTCTCTTACCTCAAAATCTTCAGTAAAGAAACCTGCCATGTAAAGCTGGAACTGCAAACAGTGCATCAGTATGGTTGTCTGGTCATTTGGCAAGGGCAGGGTTTGAGGGGGGTGGCCAAACTCAAACATGGCGCCTGTGTTAATTAAACCTGTGTTGTGAATCTCAGTGGTGGGAAAACAGTGCTGCTTTAGACCTGACAGAGACAGACAAAAAGTCCTCATCATCCCTCATAGTCAGCTGTGCAGCATGATATATTCTATTCAAGAAGCAGCTGTGAACCAGGAGGAGCAGTCTGAGGGTGGAGCTCCAACAAAACTTCCAGACAGAAATGTTAATATCATCTATAGGATCCAGGGAAGTCACTGATTGGACATACTGTGAGAAGAGAAGGAATTTCTGTATGGCTCGAGTTCAAAAAATGGAAAATGGAAATTGTCAGTGGGATGGCCAGGAATCATGGAATCATAGGACAGTCTGAGTTGGAAGGGACCCACAAGAATCCATGAGTCCAAATACTGGCTGTACAAAGGACAGCCCCAAGAATCACTCCATGTACCTGGGAGTGTTTTCCAAACACTCCTTGAGCTCTGTCAGGCTTGGGCTGTGACCCCTGCCCTGGGGAGCCTCTTCCAGTGCCCAAACACCCTCTGGATTTTCAAATATCCAACCTAAACTACCCCTGACACAGCTCCAGCAGTGTCAAGTCCTGGTCACCACAGTGAGGAGTTTAACATCTGCCCCTCCTCTTCCCCTCCCAAGGAATCTGTAACTGCAGTGAGGTCTCCCCTCAGTCTCCTGCTCTCCAGACTGAACAGACCAAGCATCCTCAGCTTCTCCTCATGCAGCTTCCCCTCAAGGCCCTTCACCATCTTCATTACCCTCCTTTGGACACTCTCCAATGGCTTTGTATCTTTCTTGTGTTGTGGTGCCCAAAACTGCACACAGGACCTGAAGAGAGGCAGAAGAAGACCAGGAGAGAGTGTGTGGGGAGGGCTTGGGGGCAAGGAGTGTGGGACACATAAAGAGAGCTACAGGAGGGAAGCACTGCCTGAGCTGGTGTCCTGTGTCAGCCATAGCAGGGAAAGGCATCCAAAAAGTGGCAAGTAATGGAAGGCAGGAGGAATCACAAAAGAGGGCAAGGGAGTGGTGATGTGGAAGGGATTCAAGATGGAAAAAGCAGATGGAGACATTTGTTCAGAAAGAAAACCTCCACCAATGCTTAGGAACCCAAGAGGAACCTTCTCCAGAAGAGACAAATTCGAAAACAACAAAATAACTTCCTCTGAATCAAAGAGCTTTCCAAGAAGCTGTGAATGACAGGACTCAATACTAGGTTGAGTTTTGTGTGAATAAGTGCACCTTCTTTGAAGCTCTCATGCTAAAACACCAGCCAGGCGTGCCAACCCCTCTCTCCTGTCCTCCAGCCAGCAGGCTGAACACATCATGTTTGATGTCATCTCAGTGCATGCAAAGCCAGAAAGGGCTAAGGACTATTTACTGTCTGTAGACCTCTAAACATTGACCGTCTTTTCAAATTGACAGTCAGTCTGTTTTAAAACTGGTTGCCACACAGCAAAGTTGGGAATTCTTTGCCTCATCTTTTATTCTGCATTTCTTCCGTTTTTTTCTCAGATGGGGACAGACCCCTCACTGGTGAAGTCTCTCTTTTACTTCCAGGCATTATGTCCTGGATCACAGTCTTTTAACAGGGTTAAACTCAAACCATTATAAAGCAAACTGTATTCAAGATGCACATATTTGCCAGACAAATTGAATTTGCTTTCACTCAGTTAATTAGGATAAGCATCCATTCTCACATCAACTGTTTTGCATTCGTACACAGGCACAACCTCCTCTTCTTCTCCCTGCAATTACCAGCAGAAGGGCAGCAGATTTGCAGACATACACCTCCTCTGTGGCTCATTCAAAACCACCTTCTGGTTCTCACAAGACTCTTCCTAGACTTTGATATCCAACACCTCCTGGAGAAGGCATCTCAGTTATCACAGTCATATCTCAGGCCCCCCAAANAAAAGAAAATATTTTTCTTTTTTTTTCACCTTGCCCCAAACAGAAAGCTTCAACCCTCTTGTAGGCCAGCACAGATTAGTTTAGGAAATCAGAAATGAGAAGTGGCCTAGAAAACACCCATCCCAGGACTTGGTGGTGCTGTGGTTGTTACCCCATCCCAGTGGCAGGGATAGTCACTTGTACCTGTCTGTCAATGTCCTTCATTATATACCAAAGCACAGAGCCACAGGACACTATTAATTTATTATTGTTATCATCCAAAGTTTCCTGTTTGCTGGATTCTGAGGCACTCCCAAAGAGTGGTTATTCAAAGAGGGGAGCTCAGCTCACAGTGAACATCTTTCTTTTTCAAAATTTAAACATTATATCTAATCTTCATCTTTTCTTCCCCTTCTCCCCAATGTGTTCCAGAGGCCTGAAGTGCAAGATTATTGCTTTTAGCTGCACTAAGATCTGCAGAGTAAAGCCAAATTCACTCACCTACCCTCACTGACTTAGCCCAGTTCTAAGACAAGCACACAGGAGCCTAAAGCACTGAAGAAGCTGAATCTTATTAAGAGATATTTGGTTATACCAAGGTCCCAAGAACATCCTTACCTAGCGGCAACCTTTATCTTTCAACTCTTTCTCCATGTGTTTTCCTTTGAATCTGAGTCCATGCAGCTTCTAAATCAAATCACAAAATAATTGGCTCGTGATCACATTTTAAGGGATAAATAGCACATGACCAGCATTAATCACTCATTAAACCCCATATGGGTGGCTAATTCCCAAGGACTTCCAATAAAATCTAGAAAGTGCTATGTTTTTCCTTGAACACAGTAGCCTTCACCCGAATCAAATGGAATTTTTTTATCACATCTAATTTGTTAACACTGCAGATCTCAGAATAGGTATTGGCAAAGCTGCTAATAAAAACATTTTAAAGTTATTACCCTCATTGAAGTCCTATAGGATTTTATTAAAGCTAATGCAATTCCCCCAAACTCTAATGGTTAAACCGCACTTTTCAAATCATCTTACAGGCGTATCGTTGCCATTACTGTACTTAATGCTTTCCTTAAATACCAAAATATATCAAGGAGGAAAAAGAGACTGTTTAAGCAGGTACATTTCCCACAAAACATTGTATTAACCACACTCTAGCACAGCTCTAAAATCGATAGATTTATATCTGGGAGACAAAAGCAGGAAAGGTCAGGGGGTGGGTTATTGTGAACTGGTTGGTGATCAATCCTGGCTGAAGACATGGCTTTTCAGTTCCCATACTACAGAAAACCCCAGCCCCCACTGCATTTTGTTGTGTTATGCTTTTCCCATTATGTAATGTAGTTTTAAGAAGTGCACCCTACAGATTGTGACTGCTTTACTAATATTCTCATCAAGCCAAAGTGTTCAGTTGTTGCAGCACAGTGGGTGGAGGGGGGGATAAAATCTTTAAAAATAGATCCCAAAGTCTTTACTTAGATTGCAAAAAAAAAGTCTTAAAATTTTTTTAAAGAAATCCAAGCTACCACACACTCCCCCATTCATCTGAAAGTGATTTGTTGGCAAGAATAGAAATTTGGTTTCCAAGGTACAGTGAAAGAACATAGAGACAGCCTGAGGAATGGGATAAATATGCCATATTTCTCAGTTACACAAGGTGCTGTAGCTAAGGGGAGAGGCAAAGGGGGTACCAGTATGAAGCTGCTTGCCAAAAACGCCCCAGAACATTTGCATGTAATGCCTTGAGTTGGAAAGTGGAGTACAGGTGTGACTCACTGCTGAGGCAGCCGTGCCAGCCGCTCTGCACAGACCCTGCAGGGCTGAGAGATCCTTTTCAGCTTGCTCAGAAAAATTCCATGTGCCAGCTGCTCCTTGAATGGGGACAGGCTCCCTCCAGCTTTCACAGAAGGACCCAGTGACACTTGCATTGCTTGTGATCCTTCAATGGGTCTGAATCCCGCAGGAGTTTCTGGCAGCTCTGGTGCCTTTGCTGCAAAAATCAGTATTTAGAGATGCAGCCCTGCACAGCCCTTTCACAGCTCTCCTTGCCTGCAGAAACACAGCCAGACCTGCCAGATGTACCAAGGGACAGGGAGGGTTTCCATATGCACCTGAGGCCAGGAGAAGGATGGAGAGAAGTTGGGTGTAGGGGCATGAAACCCAGATCCTTGGGGTGGCTGCTCCCTACAGAGCCCCTTGCAAGAGAACAGGGATTTAAGTATTTCTTAACTTGCACACAGCTCTGGAGGTCCTGCTGAGCCTGGGGCAAAGCAGCAGAGGTTGTGGGAGAAGGGTTTGGATGAGAAGCCACCTCACATGCTGAGATGGACTGCAGGAGTCCCAGCCTATGGTGGGATGAGTTTCACTAAGACAGGAGCATCCTCAGAGCTGTTTTCCATTGAGATGTCTGTTCTCATGCTCGGCCTGCAGACCAGAGGCTCTCAGGTGGATGCCCACCCATTGTTCAGGTGCTAGGGTCAAGCCTGCCTGGGCTCCTGATGCAGCTTGGCCTTTGCCAGTTCTCCACAAAGAGCCCCTTTTGCTCCTGGGCACCCAGAGGGTCCTGGAACCCAACTGCAAAGGGGACATTGCCACCTCAGATGGGGCTAAAGTGGATTGTGAATGAGTCAGAAATGAGAGATAAGAGAACAACACAAGTGCTGGAGAGGAGAGAGCAATGTGAGGGGAGAGCAATGTGAGGGGAGAGCAATGTGAGGGGAGAGCAATGTGAGAGGGGAGAGCAATGTGAGAGGGGAGAGCAATGTGAGAGGGGAGAGCAATGTGCTTCAGGCTGCCATGACTGCAGCAGCCCTGGGAAGGCTCCAGTATGTGAAGTAAAGACCAGGCTAACTGTGTTGACCATTTTTTAATGCCTCATGGTGAGGTTCATTTTGGGACCCAGCTTCCTTTGTGAAGTTCTTTTTCCAGACACCATTTTTAGCATAAAAAAAATGCTTTAGCTGTCAATCAATCAGTCAATCAATCAGCTCTTTGATGTTAAACTCTTACTCTTATTGGGATTACCTGGAAATGGATACACAACAATGGATAGTGGCCATTCAATTTCATTCCAACTTCTTCCCTTCAGGAATAAGAGATCTCAGCTCTTTCTTATGCAGAGAAGTCTCTCAACCCATATTTCCCATTCCACAGCCCATGTGAGCTTCTCCTCAATCTTGTGGTTATGTGAAGGTCAACCAAGGGCAAGGACATGCCCTGGATNAATGCACTACAGAGAAAACACCCAAAGACATTCATAGATATATATTTTCTTCTCTTGTGAAGTACTTTTGCTTTCCTGGTTTATCCCATAAAAATTCCCAGCCCTGGACCCTTTGGTTTTTCCAGGTGGGACCAGCTGGAAGCATCTACAAACTTCTGTGGTGGGGTGGGAAAAGACACCAACTTTCTGTGTGTGTTGTTCCAGCCTGTGGGAATGCTGGGGGGGAAGAATGAAGAGTTTGAAGGATATCAAGACCTTCTGTGAACTGCCAAAGTTTCTTGCAGGTTATTTTGAATTGCATCCTGTAAGTCAATAAAAGAAAAAAAGAGACAGACATAAGACACCAAGCACACTTCTTTTGCCTCCACCTAAAACCATAGCTCAGAAATGCCCCATCTCAGTGATGCCCTAGCTCCTACATGGCAGTGGGCTGCACAGCACTGATCTACCCCTTGGGCAGAGATAGTTCTCAGGGTTACTTCTCCAGGCTGAGAGACCCCTTACCCAACACCTGATATCTAGAAAGAGATAAGCAATATTTCACATTAGGCTTACAATTGCACTGTATGCCAGCACCATATATCCAGCTATAGGTCAATTATTTGAAGTGACATAAGTAGTAGAGTGTTTGACCACTTTTTAAATCACTTTTTAAATCATTGTCAAATCACAGTCTAAACTATTGTTCAAATCATCATTGAAATCACCATTAAATATTTGTCAAATCATTGTCAGCTCATTGTTAAGTCACTGTTTCACTAACATTCAATTATTGCTTAATCACCAATTGATTTTCACTCAATCACCAATTAATTTCCATCTGATCATCATTTGATCATTAATAAGAACTTCAAGTTAACCCCATAGCTATGGCTTCTCATAATTCTCCTCTGACAGAAGTCTCAAGGGCAAGCTGAGTGGACATGGTAAAGTAAAGCAATTTTGGCACATTTAGCCCCAAACCCCCTAGCTGTGCCCAAAGGTCACCTCACTGAAACACCACACTCCCTGTGGAGCGTGGAACTCTATTGAAGCTGAGCTGGAAATGCATATGATTCATAATACAGATAGCATCTAATGGTTGGGTTATTTTCCTTTAATAAACCTTTACTGAACCCAACTATTTTTCCTTTCTGTGTCCCCACCCCTCGTCCTGCTTCCTCCAATAAAGGCATTTCCTATCACAGCCACAGGAATACTCCATCACTGCACCAAAATTTCCTACAGCCTTCCCAACATTTGTCCTCTGAAATGCCTGAATCTGCATGAAGGCTTTCACACAGCTGAATATCTCACAGAACAACTAGGAGAAGAGCTCAGCAAGGTGTTGAAAAGTCAACCAGCAGGTACCTGGGTCAGCTCTGCTCCTCCTTCCCTGACAGCAGCTGGTATAAACCTCTGCAGGGTGGAGGGTGGGAGTGGAGGAGGGAATGTTGAAGCAATGCTCTGTCTCCCCTGGACTCAGCCATCACAAGTTTCAGCTCCAGGCTTTTGTTTTGAAATCCCTAATTTTCATGGCGTGTTTATTGATTTGAGCAGATAAAACATTGGGTAGATTAAATAGCTTGTTAACTTTCAGGAGAGTTACATTGCATCCTGATTATATAATTTAGATATTTTGCAGATCTATACTAGGTTTGGGTATTAAACTACCTTTAAAATTTTTTTTCCTCGTGAGTACTAACATGAGTTATTCCTAAGTGGAGGAACATTATTGTTGCAAGCCTGGAATGTGCCCAGTCTCACCTGGAACGTGGGGAAAAGGTGTAGCTCTGGTGACGTGGTGGGTGCTGTTGTTTGTGTTTTGCTCACTGGAAAGGTCCCACCTAAGCCCTGTTGGTACTCAGTGAGCACGAGGTGTCCCTGCTGTAAAGATAAGGGGGGAATGGGTGACACTGAGGGACCAGTGCAGGTGATTTCAGCTCCTAGGGGAAACAGCTAGGGAAAAGCACTGCTTTTCAGAAGGATTATTTTTCATTTGATTTCATTTTTTCTTGCCAGTAAAAGATTCCTGCAAACACTGAGCTTTTAAATTAAAGGGAGTTAATGAAAGTGTACCTGTGGTAACTATTACCAGGCCCCTTGGGCATTCAACAGTCGCATTAAGATGATTTCTTATTATCTCTAAATCCATTTCAGAGGTATGTTCTTGCTGTTACAGCCCTCCTGTGCACCATTGCAGGTGCAGGTTTGCTGCCCAGTATGGCAGATAAAATACTGTCCAACTATGTTGCTACAGCCCTGACTTGGTTTTTTAATTTTTTTTCTTAGACAGAAGAGCTGGGGCTTACCAAAAGCCCTGCTCAACCTTGCCTGTGGATAAAGAATGTTCTCATACCCACATCCCCTGGGCATTCCTAATGCAAATGGATACTTCACCTAAAAGGAGACATCTTTTGTTCTAAGGACAGCAATGCAGTTTTCAGCTGAGACTATGCTGGGTTGTATGAAACAATATCAAACAAGACAGAAATGGAATATTGTTTTGGTGTAGACAAGGCTTCTGCAGGCACTCCAATCCCCTGAATGGATTAGGCAGGGTTTACTAGCAAGGCAGACTGTCCAAAATATATTTGGTGCATTGTCAGTCACAGGTAGCCCATGAAATACACATTTTCACACAGCAGTCACTTCATTTTGATTGAACCAGGCTTTCATCCCTGAGCTCTTCTGTCTGATAAAGATGGGGAGTTTTGCCACTCTTTCAGTTTTGGTCCAATTCTAAATCATTGATTGTTCCTAATTCACAATGCCTTGGGTTTTCTTGAGGGGCATATTTCTTTACTGGGAGGTCAGGTCAAACACTAGAAGCAGCTTCATAGAGAACTGGTCAGTTCCCCAAGCTTGTCAGTGCTTAAGAGTCGTTTGGATAATGACCTTAATACCCTGTTTTAATTTTTGGTCAGCCCTGAAGTGGTCAGGCAGTTGGACTGGATGACCATTTGGGGTGCCTTCCAACTGAAATATCTTCTCTTCTCTTCTCTTCTGTTTCTGGTCAATGTGTTCCCTTGCTGATGTCATTGGGGTTGTTCCACACTCTGGCTCTCACTGCCTGCAGCTCTAGAGCCTCCTCTCTTAATGTGAATTACAGTATCCACAAGACAGAGGCTTGAAAACAGTTAGGAGGTGCCTTTTTATCTTCAGGTGGAAGAGAGAAGAAGAGCTGTTGAAGTGTTTCCTCCTGGGAAATAAAAACAAACTTTGGGTCAAAGTAAGCAAAGCCATTTCTACACGTGTGACAGAGGCGTCTTTCACTCCTGAGCTCTGTGGGGAACTCTGTCCTTCTAGGCAGCAAGAATCTGCCCCCAGATCCCATCCCACCCTCCTCTGGACACAAGCAGTATTTGGGATGTTCTGAATATGGCAGAGAGCCACCACTGCTTTGGTGCCATGGAGTTGGGGGGTGGCTGTGCCCATCTGCAGTGCCTTTAAGTGTTTGGAAGAGGAACTGGGAGCCCCATCACCTGGGAGCCTCATCCCCAGTGCTGAGTGAGATGTGGCATTCAGCAAAGCTTAACTTCAGCATGGCAGTGCTGAACATCCAACATTTCACATGTAGCACTGGGACCGAGTATAAAGATGTTGTCACTAAGCAACAAAACACAGATTTTGCAGGAGACAGTGAGGTGATACTAAACCTCCTCTCCTCCTGCCTCCTCTCCACTGCACCAAGGCCACCAGAACCAGTCTCACCTGTGTGGTGGTGGGGAGCCAGTGGGAGGATTGGTAGATTGGGAAGAGAGGACAAGAGTGTTGTGGACTAATTCAAACCAAATGTGCCAGGTGTGAAGGGAGGGCCCAGACAGGCAGGAGTCCTCCTGTTCTCTCAGAGCCCAACCTTGAAACCAGGCAGGAGGTGGACAAGCAGTAAGATGCACTTGAACACAAGAGAGGGAAAACTTCATCCATGGCATAGGACTCAGGACTCTCCCTGAGCATTCCAAACCCAGAAACCCAGGGTTTGAATGAACAGGAAGAATGGTCTGGTCTACTTGCAGAAAAGTGGCACTGATAACAGTGATGGGCTATGAAATAAATAAACCTGATGTCAGAAAAAAATACCCTGAAGCTAAAAATCTGAAGAAGCTAGGGGAGAAAGTGGTTTGAAACTGAGCAAGAGAACAGTGGGCAAGATTGGTGCAGGGGCTTTTTGGGTACTGAAAGCAGACATCTGCCTGGTCTGTGGTCTGTGCCCAGCATCACTGCTCTTTGCATTGCCACCAAAACAACCAGCCAGTGTCCCCAGCACGACCAGCAGAGGCAAACTGGCCCCAGTGATGGTGATGGGTGGCACGTTTCCATTAGTGTCCTGCATGTGCAAACAGATAGAGCATCACCTCCCAGCTGCCAAAACACTGCTGCCTTATCTACAGAGCAGCCAGGAGTAGAGGGAACAGAGAGAGGGAAAATATGACCACAGTCATTCAGGAACAGCTCAGAAAGCCTCTCAGCTGAAGGTCTGGTCAGGGCAGGTTTGCACAAAGCTGAGATAAAGCTGCAGCAGGTTTCCCTCTTCCCCAGGACATTTCACATGGCTGCTCCCCAGGAGAGCTGCATTTCCCCATCATGTGGCTCCTTGCTGACAGGCTGCCTGGTGCCCTGCTCACCCAGAAAGTCATCCTGCACCTGACCCATGGTGGGTGTGGTGAACAGGAAAAGTACTGGGAATGAGATATAGTCCTCATGTTTGTACCACAGAGGCTGAAGAGTCCATGTACAAACCTGAACCCCATGGAACTGCATTCTGGATGGGGAGGGAAAGGGGTTTGCTTTGTCTGATCTCCAAAGAAATAAGTCTCCTGTGCTCAGGGCTGGGGTTCAGAGGTGTGTCCCTAAGTCCTTTGAAACTTTTAAACACATTTGCTAACTTCATCCATGTTTGATGGGACAGAACATGGGGATTTATAGGACAAAAGGGAATGGCTTTAAACTGACAGAAAATAGCTTTAGATTACTCATTAGGAAAAAAATTATTTATGGTGGGGTTGGTGAGGCCCTGACACAGGTTGCCCAGAGAAGTTGTGGATGCCACATCTCTAGAAATGTTGAAGGCCAGGCTGAATGGGGCTTTGGGCAACCTGGTCTAGTGAAAGGTGTCTCTGCTCATGGAAGGGGTTTGGAACAAGACCCTGAAGGTTCCTTCCAACCCAGATAATTCTCTGGTTCTGATTTATCTCATCTGAATGCAGTGGTCCAGTAAGTGGAGGTCTCCATGTCAGCTCATCATCCTGGCCTCTCTTTACAGCCACTGGCAAAACCCAGGCATTTCAGGCTGGAAACTTTTCTGATGCAGGGTGGGTATTTCCTTACAGAGCCCCCTTGCCCTGTGGATTTTCTGGGAAGCACAGATCGTGTGGCTCCTGTTCATAACCAGTGTTCTTTAATAAAGAGGTTTGTATTAACAACATCACTGATCCCTCCTGTTGTTTCTCTCAACAGAGCTTGTGTGACCCCGAGCCCCCAGCATGGACAAGCTTTAGAGGATGTAATTTTACATTGGAACCAACAGCAGCAACATTTGGAGAGCTACACAAAAGGGCAAATCTTCACCCAATACTTGTGTTGAAAAAACATTCCAAAGCATTTGCACCTATTTTGTCTTATTTTTGTGTGACATTTAAATGCACATTATCCATGGGCTTTGCTCTGACACCAGATTCAAGTGGCTAATATTGGTATACAATTCAAATACTACAGACCTGGGCCAGGTCCCTGCAGTGCCCTCCCCAAGAGGCTTGTAGAGACACAGCCCTGGCCAGGAGTTCAGCCAAGAGTGGAAAGACAGGAGCATCTTCTTTCTCTTCCACTTGTGAAAAGTCTTGTGAGACTCAGCTCTGCACAGGAATGAGAGATGGCATGAGATGATTGGGATGGGATGGGATGGGATGGGATGGGATGGGATGGGATGGGCAGGCTTTACACCTTCCTCCAGGATTATGGAGGATGCTGTGCTAGGGAAGGACAATTCTTACCTGGTCTGCCTTGTGCTGAGGGTCTGAAATGGTAGCATCTTCTCTGGTGACATCTTCCATGTAAGCAAATGGCCAGAGCTGGATGCAGGGTTCACTTTAATAAATTAAATTATTGTGTTCAAGTCTTATTTCACAGCCTTTCTCTTTACTTAATTTACATTCACATTGCTTTTGCACTTGTGCTTTCTCCAGGGATTTGCAGACACCCTGGCTGGCAAGGTGACATCCTGCTGGGGTGACATCCTTCTGCATCCCTGGAGTCCATACCCCCAAAACACACTAAACACATTTGCAGCAGAGAGGAGCACATCCAAATACTGTATGTGTTCCATAGAGCCTTTTNTTGGGATTTTTTTAGGAACAAAAAGAAAGGATGAAAGGGGCAAAAGTTCCCTGTTTCACAGTTCCTAAGGTCACACTTCATATTAAGGTTCCATTTAGAAAGAGCACATAATTCCTTGATACATGTTGAGGTGATTGATGAATCATTTATTGTGTATTGCTATTGAACTGCTGGTCTCCAGAGCTGTGATTTAACCATCTATAATACCTGCAGCTGCCCTGGACATGGCCATCGATAATGCTGGAACACAAAGTATTTGTGTGCATAACGTGCTTACCACATCTAACATTTATGAATGCTTTATAAACAATTTATAAATGAAATCTTAATATACAGCATAACCTATTTTTAATGTTGTGGCAGTTACATAACCCATTTCACCTTGATTCATCTCAGTTAACTTTGGGCACCTTGTGGAGGTGTTTCTGTAGCCCTGTACCATTTCCCTCTGCATTTTTTTCCCTCCCTTCTTCCCACTGCTTCATTTACCCCAGTTCTGCCCCAAGAGTTCTGGTCTGGGATGCTGCAACCTCACAGGCTTCTGTGTGATGATGCAGCTTCACATCAGCAACTCACTCAGGTGTGCACACACTAAAGGAAAACACTCCCCTGCCTTTTCTTTCCTCTTTTCAACCCAAACCCATTGCATAGGTTCAGCCTTGTGTGGCCACACGAAGAGGTGAATCAGGCAAGGGAATGGGGAGGGAATGGCATTCCTACTCTGGATATGAGCTGTTGGGAAAGGAGGTGGAAAGGCAGATGCCTGAATCAGACCACGGCATCACTTCAGCCACCAGCCTGGACCAGTTTGTAAGAACATGGGCAGACTTTGGAGAGCAGAAGGGCCCCGTTTCTGACACAGATTACTGATGACATCCTCACAGTCATTAACACGATGCTCATTGTTAAACTGTTTCAAAAGTTGGCCTGATTTCTCTCTGGCAGTGTCTACATTGTTTTGTTCAAGCTGAAGAGGGGCTGAAATTGCCCTTTCCAGCCACGGCATCAGAGAACGCTGGGCCATAAAAAAATTCTCTGCAGAGGATCCATCACAGAAATGGTGCTGTGCTGCCTCATTGTTAACATATGTTTCCCTTATTCCAAGTGATTTCTGAGCACTCCTGAGGAGTTTTCCTGTGGCTGTGAAGATGGGGAGGCAGGGAGGATGTGCAGGCACCAGCCCTTGGGAGAGAAACACTTGGAAGAGCAACTGCAAGCAGGAGGTGGCTGAGCACTGCCTGGTGCACAGTGCTGGGGACAACGTGGCTTCCCAGGCAAGTCTGTGCATCTGATTTACACCTCCAGGGTGCATTTCTGTGGTTGGTATAGCCACACACTGAGCACATCTTGGCCTGGAAGGATCTTCTGCACTCCCAGACTTGTATAGATGCAGTGCCAGATTTTGGTGAGATGCCTTCTCCCTGTGCCAGGGCTCCAGGGAGCCAGTGGTGATGGCCATGCAGCACAATGGCATGTGGGCCTCCATGACAAATTTGCAGGTTCAGATGAAGATTGCACATCTGGGCACGGGGTTAGCAGATTTCCCAGGGAGATGTGTGACTGAATTAGCTGTCAAAAGAGGGCCTATTAATGTGCTTCTATTGATGTGTTTAACATTAGGCACACGCTTGGATATCTTGATGAATCAGGAACACAGGGACAGTAAGTGAGCAGTGACACATCACCTACACACAAAGTCCCACTGGTGTTATGGAATTGGTGCATAGTGAATGCAGTGGAATTAAGTATCCTTCCAACAAGAAGCATCAGATTGTAACAAAATAGACAAGATCCCGTTCAACTGAAATAGCTCAAGATGCTTTAAGGAGAGGATATATGAGAGTCAAACTCCAGTTTAGCAGCTGAAATTGGGTTCGAAGCAATTTTTTCCCTAACATGAACAAAGTGTTAGGAGGGCTCTAGAGATGCAGGAGAATGAAAAAAAGAAAGGGGCAAGTTGATCCTTTCTGTTGGGACCAAAGAAAAGCAGAAAAGTGCAGTGAGTGGAAGAGTCAGTGGGAAGGATGAGGCGAGAAAGAGCAAGATGAGAAGCTAAGAACTAAAAAGATGCTGAACAACTCAAGAACCCTGACCTAACCCCAGCAGGAAACAGCTATCATGGAACACTTGACAAAAAATTTTGTCCAGATCTTTTGTGTCTTCTATATTAAGAAAGAGCACAAGTGTTTGCAAAGCTCTGTAAAGCAGCTACCTGCAGGAAAGCCCCAATTCCCCTGTGCCCACACAGCTGAGCTGCACACCCAGAGCTGCAGAGGGCTTGGTTCCACCCCAGGGAGCTGGCACTGCTCTGGGGTGTGCAGTGCAAGCAGGATGGATGCACAGCCCCATTCCAGGGACAAACAAAGTGCCCACACCCAGGAAGGCAGCCAGAGGACTCGAGGAAGGGAGCATGCAGCTGGCTCTCTAAGGAAACCTTAAGAGCTTCTAGGTTGGGAATCCAAACACAGGAGACCCAGGACTGAAAGAAGGAGCTCAGACAAGGCTGGGCATCAAATGGTTTTTAAGTGCTTGCAGTCAGCCTTCCAAGATGGTCCTTCCAGCCTTTGAGCTGTTTCTTAAGGGATGGGAAGGGTGATAGAATCATGGAATGCTTTGGGTTGCAAGGAACATTTACAGGTCTAGTTCCAATCCTCCAGCAATGAGCAGGGATACCCTCAGCTGGATCAGGTTGTTCAGAGCCCTGTCCAAGCCAACCTTGAATGTTTCCAGGGATGGGGCAGCCATGACTTCTCTGGGAAATCTGTGCCAGGGCCTCACCATCCTCAACACCAGTATTGGGACATTGAGGCATTTCACAGATTAAGCCAAGTTGGAAGGGATCCACAGGAATCAGCAAATCTGACTCCCACCCCTTCACAGCACCATCCTCAACAGTTCCAGCATGTGCCTGAGAGTGTTTTCCAAAAACTTCTCGAGCTCTGTCAGGCTCTGGGCTGTGACCCCTGCCCTGGGGAACCTGTTCCAGCACCCAGCCACCCTCTGGGTGAAGAACCTTTTCCTAATATCCAACCCAAGTGTCCCTGGACACAACTTCTGGCCATTTGTTGCCTTTCCTGTGAGTGCCTCTCTCTCTCCTCAGCTGACAGTGAATAGGCACTGACACAGCAGCCACACTATAGAGCAGACAGGTTCACCACCTCTGAGCTCATCTAGGAAGAGAAAGTTTGAGTGGAGCTGAAATTTCAGTTCCTGGGTCCAACACATTCTTTCAGAGACACAATACAGAATCAAGAGATATGCATTATTATCAGCAGAAACACACAGTAACACAACCAAGAACTACAGACTAAAGAGACTGGCAGAGGTGTAAATAACAAGACACAAGTATTTATTCAGGTAAAGTTACATAACTTATGCTTCTCCAGTGCATTCATATATGGGATCAACATCTGCTCTCAGCAATGGCCATTTAAATTAGGAATAATTTATTGCAACCACTGGTTTGTATCAGATTTAAAATGAACAGTTCAGGTCATCATGTTCAAATAATTGCTGGGTGTTTCAGTGAAAGAAAAAGAAGTTTTCAGTACCAAGAAAGGAAAGCAGACAAGAAGTATCATCCTTCTTTCAAGCAGTACAAGGACCAATCCTGACAGCAACCCCAGTGATATTAAGCACTTTTCCCTCAACCCTTCTCCAAATTACACTAACACTTAAAATCTTCCTTCTGGACAAGTTAAAAATGATCCCCAGAAGGAAAAAAATCTTGTGTTTCATCTCTCTCACTAAGACAAGTAGAAGTGTGAGAAAATTGGGGAAGATACCACAAATGCCAAAAGCAACTAAGCGTCCAAGTTGACAAGGGCAGAGTAGTCTACTATATAACAGACAGACCTTTAAGGGTCAGCTCACAATTAAGAACTTATATTTATGTGCACATATGGCAGATTTATAATGGCATATTGGATACCTAGAAAATATGCAGCCTGCTTTTGTTGTAATAAAACCTGTTCCCATTCCAACAGCTTCAGTGGGCTGTACATCAGGATCCTATATAAGTAAAAGGCACAGGAATGTTGCATCCCAGGACAGACTCCACAGAACAAGATCCTCTCTTCTCAGATAATGCTGTCAATAATTAATTAAAGAATAGTCCCTTAGCTGGGTAAATTGAAGGATCCTGACTGCAACAGCATCTACTTTACAATAATTTTATTTCAAATGCAGTGTGGTCCTTGTAAAGCCTTAGCTGTATTCCTAGAATCTGCAGATTTTCTTCTGGGAACACTGAATAAAAACCCAATTTGGATTTTGCTGCAACGGTGTTGTGCAACATAGTACAGACATTAATGTCAAAACCAAGCTTTCACAGAGAAGATGTACTGGTTTAGTTCCTGCTCTCCTTGGATCTTATTTTTCTGTGTATTGCCTATGCAGGGACAGAGAATTCAGCCTCATCTGGCACAATCTGGTTAGCCAAGCTCCACCAACACAGAAAAACAGGCCCAGCTCAGCTGTTGGACCCTCTTTCCAGGGTTGTCTCAAGCCCAGAGCCACTGTGCCAGTCTAAGGAACAGTTTTGTTACTGCACCTCACTGGCACCTGACAGAGCAGTGAATCATTGCAAATAAATCTTCAGCAGGGCTCAGATTTTCATCAGGTCTAGACTGAAAGCTTCCCCTTTCAAGGCTGAGTACAGAGCCACAGCTCAAGCACAAATATTGATAACATTGCCACAACACAGGTTTTTACAGCTAATACCCTGCATACACTGGAAATACAGCTACCATGCTACAGCCATAGTTCCCTCAGGTTAGGAATATATTTAGGATGAACAATCATTTGCAAACATGCACTGAATAGAGTTTTGAGCACTGTCTCTCCTATGGAAAACACCAGCCACATCTAAAATACCCCTGGGCATGATGCAGAGAGCCAGAACTGAGCAGGAAGGGTCAGGCCAGGCATCCAGTGGGGGCCCATGTTTGCATGAATTCTAAAGAAACAAAAAATCTGCAAAGAGGTTGTGCATGTAGATTTAAATCATGTACAGCTAACTGGAGCATCCCTGCCATATCTTGGTGCATCCACCCCCAAAGCATACTACCACCAAATTTTACTATGTACTTAAGAAAAGACTGAGATAGGTTTTAAACATATGCTCCATGAAATAATGTATTAATCATACAGCTAAGACATCTCCCTGCTTTACATAGGGTAAAAACATGTCTCGCTATACAAAAACATTATTCTGAAAAAATAGGTGAAATTATCAGTAGATTCAACAACTACTTTCACACTCAGGAATTCCATGGCCTTAATTGCCTAATAATTAAACGTAAAAAAAAAAACCTAACTTTAAAGAAAACTAAAAAAAGAGGAAAAAAAGCAGACACATTTAAAAAACAGTGTATTAGTATGAAAAATCTGATGAGAAGAAGAGTTTGCAAAAACTCACAAGAAGTTATATTAGTGATCATCTGATTAATTCTGGTGGATCTTTAAGAGTCTGCAAATATTTCAAGTGACTGTGTAAAACAAAACTGTGAAAGCCTAAATTCACAGGCAAGCCTTAGGCAGCCCAAAAGTTGGCTTATTTTTTCTCTCAAGGACAAAACTCTTTTGCTCTTCCTCACCCTCTCTCCTTTCTAGTTCACAGATCTGCCAAACTAAAGGCAGTGACTTTACCAGGAGCAAGTGGCACTGGGCTTTAAAGAAGGAGAGAATAACTGAGAATAACTAGAGGCTATTCTTACTTTGAGCAACACACTAAAAAGCACCACTACTGCCATTTACTACCAAAGACACCAAATTCTCAGCAAACAAATGAACAAGAGCAAGCCAGTGAACAAATCTAACAGAGATCTATACCCCAAGGGAACATGCCATGGGTCCAGCATAAACCAGGAGGAATTTCATACAGCTACACAAATCTGAAAAATGATCAAACAGGATTATTTAAATAGGATTTAAGACCTTCAAACACATGGCAAAATTCAGCCCTAAAGACTCTTTCAAACCACTGATATCAATGGAGTGTATTGAAGTATAATGCACATAGTTTCAAAGGCTTTCTGGAAACAGAGGAAAACTTC
>VZTT01055079.1:39162-50438 GCA_013400855.1 Buphagus erythrorhynchus | reverse complement strand
GGGCAAACCAAACCCACACAAAACATGTGCGGAAGGACTTCCACTCCCTGGCTGTGCTATTGAGGATCAGGAAGAGCCTTTGGGGGCTGCAGGATCTCGCTAGGCTGATGCTGCTGCTCAAGGATTTGGTGCAGGGAGACAAAACTGCTGCCTCTTCCATCCGCTGATCTCAACATCTGCATTTTCCTGCTGCTGTGCTCCCTCTCACACCCTCTCTCCATGGACTGATTTTTTTATTTTTTTTTTTCCCTTTTTGGGGGGGGGGGGGAGGGAAGGACGAGCAGCAAGCCAAGGCATCGTGCTGAGAGGAGCGAAAATTGCCTTTAATATATCTCGTGCTCTGGTGGATCTCTTTCGAGGTTATTCAGCTTTTTGGAAAAGAAAACATGACGTCGCCAGCAAAATTCAAAAAGGATAAGGAGATCATAGCTGAATATGACACTCAAGTTAAAGGTAAGGAATGGTTTTATTTCCATCCCTTCATTGCAAGCCCGCCTGGCGATTGTAGGAGTTTGCAGTGCATGTTTGGGTGGGGAAGAGGGAAATCATTTGCAGATTGCCTGGAATTTGCAGGGCTTTTTTCGGAATACAAAGCTGGGTCGGCTTTGCAGTGCTGTCTGTCCCCATGGGGTAGTTCCTGCTTTGGTGTTGCCTTTTTTAAGGTACCACAGCGAGGGGTTTTTTTTTTATTTTTTTTTAATGGAATAGCCACATTTTTGAGTTCGGGCAGATCCATCTTTTTCCTGCCTGCCGTTCCGAGAGACGGCTTTGCATGTGAAATATGAGAGGCAGGGAATTGCTTTTTAATCCTCTGCCTGTCATGGGAATCTTTGAACAATCTGTGCAGTGTCAGAGGAGCATATTTCCACTGCTGCTGATGGGGGACTGTGCTCCAGGGTCCCTGTGAAGCTGTTTGTGCTAGAAACTTCCATTATTCAGGATTTTGCTGGGGGTGAGTCCATAATAATTCCCTGCTTCTCCTTGCTGTGCTGGAGTGTAACACCTCGAGGCTGCGGTGTGGGTGTGGGTGTACACACACACAGAGAAATGCACACACTTAGAAATGAATAAAACTCGTGCAGCAGCGTTGTTCCCATCATCACAGGGAATAATAAACACATTTAAACAGTGGGGTTTGCAGTGGCCAGGCAAGTCCCCTGAAGAATTCAGCTGGATGGGTTTCAGGCCATCATGTGCCCTAGATAAAAAAAAAAAAAAAAATTAAATGAAAGGTGGTGAAATGCCCCCCTGAGCTGCTTATTTTTGTGAAGTTTTCAGGATAAGACGTATTTAAAAGAATAATTAGGGCTTGTGCATGGCTTGATACGTTGCTGCTAGGAAGTTCTGAGATTCAGTGATTTATCTAATTGGTTAAAACTTGCTTGGTATGCTGAGAGCATGCAGGAAAGATGGCCTTCGGGCAGGGCTGATTGAGTTAAATCAATGCAATTTGAAAAAAAAAAAAAAAAGCCAGATTTAAATCCGAGTAGGAAACCTAGATTTAAATTGACAATTAAAATATTGTTTTGCAATTAGGTGCTCGTTTATTTCTCCTGCTGGGGAAGGGGGAGTCTCCTTGTTGGTTGCAAATCATTAAAACATGTCCTGCAAGACATCCTACCCTGACCCCAGTGCCCTGCACCTAGAAGCACTTTGGGTACTTACATTGAAAAATGCTTATTTGAGCAAATATGAAGCTGTGTTAAGAGTCTATTTTGAATTTTTTTTTTCTAATATTGAGCTTCTTAAAGTTAGAAATGGAGAAGGGCGTGTTTCTCTTTTACTGGTTTAGTTTCTATTCCTGTTTTCGAGCTGTCTTTGGAACTGGGAATGGCAGTCAGTGTAAAATTAGAGGCTTGTAGGTTCTTTCATTATTTACCCCATCAAAATGTGCGTGATGGATCCGAGCTGGCAGTCACAATATTTGGGAATAACACGGAAACGAGGCTTTAGAATTAACACAGCGCATCCTCTCACCTCTCAGCTCCTGCATGAATTAGAAATCCTTCCCTTCCTTTCCAGACAAGACACCAGGGAAATGGGAGAATTTCCCTGCTGCTGCCAGAACTCAGCTCATCTCTGGGGCTGTCAATTCATCTGGAAATTAAAAGTGGATTGCAGTAGTGGCACATGGATTTTTTTTATTTATTTTTTTTTTTGCTTTTTGGCCTTACAAAGCATTGCTGTGTTGGCTGCAGGAGGTTAAGGAGGCCGGAAGCGTGTGAAGGGGTCAGGAGGAGCTGGGAGAAGGGGATTTCCTTCCTGAATTAGTGGTGAGGGCAGGATGAGTTCACCTCAGGATGCTCATCCCGTCCCTCTCCAGTACAGGAGTGGGGAAGGAGGTGCTGATCCATCTCCTGCCCCTCTGGGAGGGAGGTGCAGGGGGAGCAGACAGCTCAGGAATGCTCAGAGGATGATTTGCAGTGTCAGGGTGTCAGGGCAGCTTTGCTTCCCATCATAAATCTGGGCTGCGAGCAGTAATTTTCTAAATATATATATATTTTATTATTGTTATTATTTATATTTGCAGGCAAACAAACCAAAGTCCTGTAGCAGCCCTGTCAGCATCCCCGGTGTATTTTGGAGGGGGAGTTTCCCTTTCCCACCCTGCACTGACCTTTTGGGAGCTGCTTTGCCAATGGGGATGGTTCTCTCCCTGCCTTTGGGTACCAACTTCGGGGGAAACTCTGCTCCTTTTACAGCCCCACAAACCTTGCTTTCCATCCCACAGACACCTCATTCTGAGCTGGGTACTGCTGGGATTCCTTAGGGAGCCTCTCAGCTCTGATTCCAGGGGCGTGCAGGTCTCTCCATCACATGAGATGGTGCTAAATCCATTGGAATCCACAGGTGTGGTGGTGCTGCCAAGGTTCTGACTGAAAGATTTTGGTGTCCTGAGCAAATTCTGCCCTCAGCTGTGGGAACAGTGTGGAAATGGTGTTAACTGTGTTTGGAGTCTTTTCCCTGAGCTGGGAAGTGGAGCAGTGGCTGTGGGGGTGAGATGAATCACGTGTTGGCGTGCCACACGAATTGTGAGGTGGCATCTGCTCCTCTGATGAGAAAAATCAGATATTTTTTTGCTGGCATTTAGAAACTTGGGGCACTTTTTGTGCTTTGCTCCATGCTGGGAGCTGTGTTTGGAGGCTTCGTTTAAAACCCTTAATCCACAAACACCTCCTTAAGCACTTTAAATGATTGCTAATGGAATGATGGAGCTTTGTTTAAAAATTTAATAGCCTTAAGNTTGGAGGGGGAGTTTCCCTTTCCCACCCTGCACTGACCTTTTGGGAGCTGCTTTGCCAATGGGGATGGTTCTCTCCCTGCCTTTGGGTACCAACTTCGGGGGAAACTCTGCTCCTTGTACAACCCCACAAACCTTGCTTTCCATCCCACAGACACCTCATTCTGAGCTGGGTACTGCTGGGATTCCTTAGGGAGCCTCTCAGCTCTGATTCCAGGGGCGTGCAGGTCTCTCCATCACATGAGATGGTGCTAAATCCATTGGAATCCACAGGTGTGGTGGTGCTGCCAAGGTTCTGACTGAAAGATTTTGGTGTCCTGAGCAAATTCTGCCCTCAGCTGTGGGAACAGTGTGGAAATGGTGTTAACTGTGTTTGGAGTCTTTTCCCTGAGCTGGGAAGTGGAGCAGTGGCTGTGGGGGTGAGATGAATCACGTGTTGGCGTGCCACACGAATTGTGAGGTGGCATCTGCTCCTCTGATGAGAAAAATCAGATATTTTTTTGCTGGCATTTAGAAACTTGGGGCACTTTTTGTGCTTTGCTCCATGGTGGGAGCTGTGTTTGGAGGCTTCGTTTAAAACCCTTAATCCACAAACACCTCCTTAAGCACTTTAAATGATTGCTAATGGAATGATGGAGCTTTGTTTAAAAATTTAATAGCCTTAAGTGGTTAATCAGAAACCATTTAAAGAATGGCTTGATTAATAGATTATTGCGATGCAAAATTTTTGATTTTTTTTTGTTGCTGAATGAGCTTGGTTGAAAAAGGGGCAGCAGGGTAAAGGATCATGGAATATTTTGGGTTGGGAGGGACCTGAAAGCTCATCTCATGGGCAGGGACACCTTACACTACCCCAGGCTGTCCAGCCTGGCCTTGGGCACTGCCAGGGATGGGCTGTGGGTGACTGAAACTTTCTGTTCTCCCATAACCATGAGCTTTAGGGATTTGTTGTCCTCCAATTTCTCTGCCTCTTTTGGGTTGGAGCTGGCTCTTCCCGTGGTTTGTGTGTGTGGGGAGATAAACGTTTGAATGAAATTAATTTCCGAGGTTGAAGACTTTTTTAACCAAAGTCACCATGCAGTGCCAAGGGATGTGGGGGGAACGGGGGGCTCCTTCCTGGTGACCTGTCCACTCTGGCTGGAGCCAGGCTGGACACAGCCTTGGGTTCTTGGTCTGACCCTCTACCTGAGGATGTGCTGGATTGCCCAGGGATGGTCCCCAGCACTGGAGCTTCATCTCCAAACTCATTCTTGTGCAGAAGGGGATGAACCCACAGAGGTGCCCATGCTGATTTTCCCCAGCACCTGCTCTGACCTCGAGCCTTTCTCTGATGGTTTGTCCTCCCTGCTCCTGGAGAGGGTCCCCAGGACTCCTTGGAGTGCCTCTTTTTGAGGAAACTCCAGCATGGATCCATGTCAAGCAGTGGAATTCTCCTGCCAGGATGACCTGGGGCTGGCTTTGATGCCTCGCTGTGCCATGTGCTCCCGGAGCCTGGCAGCCCTGTGGAGCTGCAGACTGAGATTCCGTGGGCTCCATATGGAGCCTTTGATATCTCAAGCTCATCCCCTTGTCTGGGTTGTCTCTCCCAATTCCTTTGTGCAAGTTGTGGTGAGGCAGAGATAATTAATTTGTGCTGTGCAGTGCGTTCCATGTGAGATCAGGATGCTGCCTCTCTGTGCCCCAGCAAGCACTGTCAGGGTGTTTTTTTTTTTTTGGTTTAATATATTAAATTGGAGTGTACACTTGCTGAGGAAAGAAAAGCCAGTGATTTATCTCTTAATTCTCCTTTTCTTTCTCCTCGTGTCCCACGAGAGCCTTATATTTAATTAGTTTGTATAAAGCTTCAGTAAATAGCTCCATGGTTTGAGCTGCAGAAATTTAATACTGACATTTTTTTACACAGCGAGGGCTCATAAACCACTTCTGTCCTTGAGTAGTCGCTAGCAAAGGTTAAAATGCATCTCTTGCAGATCTTGCAGCCCAGCCCAAAAAGTGCTAAAAATATGACAAATGGATGAGGTAATTTATAGCAGGAGCAAGCAGAGCCCAGAGGTGGCTGCGTGGTTGCTGAGCTGAGTTTGTCTTTGCTAAGGGAAGATTCCTGATAAGAACAACTTCAGGCAACCTCCCAGCTGCCATCACACTCAGGCTACTGAAATGTCCAAAAACCTTCCCTTAAACCTCCCCAAAATGGCTGATAATTTTTGGATAAGTCCCTTTTCCCTCTCAGTGTTGAGAATCTGAGAGTGTGTTTGATCTGATTGTGATTTTTTGCCTTAAATGCTGTGTGGAAATCTCATTTGTATGGTCCATCTTCCTGAGGGATGCTCGGCAGTTTTTAATCCTGGTGAGCTCTCCCAACTGGTCCAGCCCTTCTGGGTGTGAAAGATTGCCAAAGTAGCTGTGACAGGGTCAGCAGCTGTAATTTGGGGGCTGGAAGGGAAGTGAGATGCTTTTGGTGATGATTTGAACCAAAAACTGGCATTTCTCTCAATGGTTGCAGGTTTTTTTTGTTTTTTTTTTGTTTTTTTTACAGAATATTCTTCAGATTTTTAGCTCAATGAGCTGCCATCACTGCCATTTATTTTACTGCTGAACCTGCGCACGTTGGGATTTTTCAGTGCTGTTGATGTTGCACGTAAATGCTGATTTCTGTGTTCAGGTCACCAGGTTGGTCACTGCACACTGTGACTGATCCTTGCACCACTTGGGTGGGGATTCCCAGAGTTTTTAATACACCCTGTAAAGAGACTTTCCAGCCACTCACCCCGGTGTGGTTGAGTGAAATACTCCTGAATTCTGATATTTTGACCCTGCATGCGTTGGATTAACGTTCCCATTCAAAATGTAAAACTACCTTTTAAGGGGTTTTTGCAGTTAATCACAGCTCTGTTGCCTGTAAGTGATTCCATTTGTTTGCAACAATGACTTGCTCCAAACTCGGGGCTCTGGAATTGCTGTGGAATCATCTGGTTTTCTGCAGTTCCTGATAGTGCTAATCCCTGGAGTTTTGGAGCTGGATTGGGCCAGCCAAGCTGCCAGAAAAAGGGGGAAGGGGGCGTTGGGAGACTGCCTTGATATTCCAGCAATAGTTTGTGTTTTTGTGTCCAACTCCTGCTAATGGATTATTAATGAGGATGGAAGGAGGTGGAGGAATGCAGAGTCTGCCTTCTTTCCTCTCCAGCTCCAAAATCCCTTTTTTTTGCAGTTTCATCAGGTGTTGGAAGGCTGGAGACCAAAGCTGACCAAACCACTCCATCCTCTTTGAGTGCTGCAGTTTACTCCAAAAGCAGAAGGAATTGCCAGTGTAACTCCAGTAGGGTTCTATAAAAAGTTTACTGGTAATAGCCAGTTTTCCCTGACTCCCAGCTAAGGGACAGGACATTTTTCCTTAGCTCTAAATGATTTCCTTTCGTGGTGAGCTTACAAATTAGTATCTTTCCCTTTTCCTGTCGGTTAAAAAGCTTGACTCCTCTGTTATTCCTTTTTTAAATCCTTACTAATTTTTTTTGGCCATTTTGGGGATTTACTTGGAAGAATCTCTTTGCCTGGTCAACTTTTTTCAGCTGTCGTTATGAGGAGTGAAAAATCAGAACCTTTGTTGAGATGGAAAGTATGTTCAAACACATGTTCACTTGAATGGCTTTCGCTGTGCCATGCACAGTTGATATTCATTACTCACAACTTTATTTAGTTCATTTTTTGGTATGACTTTCACAGATTTCATGGTTTCTCTCTGAGAATTCCTACAACATCACGGGTGTCCTGCTCTTGGAATGCTGTCAGTGCTTTGTAGGCAGTGGAAGCAAATGCAGTTATGGGATTTATTGTGGGATAAAAGTGTGGAAGAAAATGGGAGAAAGGGTCTTGACCTGGCCATAACTCCATCAGTAGAGACCAGTCTCCATTTCTACTTTCTCTCTCCCCTTTTCCTTCCAAATTGCAGTTCTCCAGGGGACAAAACAGGGCATTCTTTCTGTGAAATCCCTGGGTAATGGTCATTGAAACTCTCCATGTGTTTGAAGTCAGAAACAGTATGGATGTAAAGGGAGGAAGCTCAACTGGTGTTTTTCCAAGAAGAAGCTGTAAATGGATTGGAACCATTTAAAACGTTGTAATTTTTTGCCAGCAAAATAACTATTTGCTGTTGTTAAACTCCAACTCTTCTGACCCAGTTGTTTTGCTTTGAGTTTAGAGTTAATCACAGCTTCTCTGAAGGTGCTGCTAAATGTGGTGCAGAAATTCTTGGGTCTTTAAGTGTTTGATGTGTATGAAATGGGCTGAATTAGGCCAGAGGAGCTGCCTCATCCTGTGGCACATGAGCAGCTCCTGGCTTTTTGACTCTTGAGAAGGAGCCAAATAACCAGATTAACTCCAAACCCAGCGTGGATTTCAATCTCCAGCCCTGAACTGCTGCAGCAGGGTGAGTTGGTTGGTCCTGCTACATCTGATTTTTTTTTTTTTTAATTTTTTATTTTTTTTTTCTTAAATCACAGGACTTTCCAGGAAGAGCTCCTTGGCTTCTTGCAAGCAGGGAAGGATTTTTGGTTTGTTTTTGTACCGCTGTCATTGGATGGTTTTCCTGCAGGGAGGAAACGATGGAACGATGCAATTTATAGATGGGGAGTGCTTGCAAATTGAACCAACTTAAAATAACAGCAGTTGTTGCCTGGGAATGAGTCCCTGAGTGTGTCCTAGGCCAGCAGTCCAGGCCCACTGCAGAGCATGCTCTAAGTTTGTGAATTTAGGTGGGAAAACTGGGAAATTCCACAACATCCTTTTCTTTATGCAAGTTCACACTGCAGCAGGGCATTAGCTTTTCTACTGCTCTGAGTGTGTGGCACCAAAACACATTTTATGTGATTCCGCTGCTTCTAGGAGAAATAAAAATAGTTATTCACCATTTCATTAGCACTGTTCATGTTAAAATATGGGGAATTATTTTGGGATAGGATTATGTAGGTGAGAAACTTCCACTCATCCACCAGGTGTAATTCCTCAGTGTGGGCAGGGCTGTGGCTCCCTGGCATGTGACAATTCCCCTCCTGGCATGTGACAATTCCCCTCCTTCCACCCCAGCTCCTTTTGGAAGGGCTGGAGGAGGCTGTCTCAAGGGTTTTCCTGGGAAATCACAAGTGTGAGGAGTGAGCTCCCCCCGAGGCAATGGGTGGCAATGGGAATAACCATCCGGGAGTGGAAATGAAGCTTGCTGCAAAGCTGATGCTCTTCCACCTTCCTGGGAAGCCAGAATCAGGGAATTGTTTGGATGTGCCAAGATGCTGACATCCCTCTGGCAGGGCTGCTTTCCTGGCTGGAGCATTGGGCAAATCCAATGTCAAAGTTCTATTTAGCTGCCTGTTTATCTATTAATTTATTTACCTATTAATTTATTTATCCATTAGCTATAATTTACCTATTATATATAGGTGTTAACTTATATATTATCTAAATTTAGCTCTTAATTTATTAATTTATTATAATATCATTTTGGTTACTGGCAAATGTAAATTCAGACCTGTGACCCATAAAGCAAATTGTCACGGGTGTGTTTTGATGATGAGGCTAAAATGCATCAAAATCTGAGGACAGAAAAGCTCATCAATAAAGAGGGGAAAAAAATCTCAATTTTCCTTAATCTGTGCAGGGGATGAATGAATGAGTGACAGTGACAATGCAGAGTGTGGAGGTGCAGATCCCAGGGAGGTTTTTCCCCTGTGTTTGATAAGCAGTCACTGAGAAATTTAATAAATGAACATCCCTGTGAAGTGGTTTTGGAAAAGAGCCTGGCTTTGCTTTGCTCTCTTTAATGAATGGAACCCTTCTGAACTTTTCTGTCTTCTCTCCATCTGGTGAAGGAGGAAGAGGCTTCATCCCAGTTACCCTTTTAAAAAATACCAGTAACCCACCAGGATTTGGGCTGCTTGTGCCTGTGTGTCCCAGCTCCACGGGGAGGAACCCAGCTCTGCAGAAAGATGCTGAAATAGGAACAAAAGGCTTTGCCAGTAAAGGACTTTAAAGTGTGCAGCTGGAAAAGGGAGGGGGCGAGGAGGGAGAAATGCAGCACTACAAAGGTCACAGGATACACTGATGATGTTTGGATGGAAACTCAGCTTGCTATGAATGAAATGAAATTGTGCTCTCGTGTTTTCCCCCTGGAGCTGAATGTCTCAAACCTCTGGACACTCTTTGTTCTGCTTTTTTTTGGGCTTGTTTTATTTTTTTTTTTTTCGTTTTTTCAGTGCTTTTGAGTTGTGCTGTAAAAATGAAAAAAAAAAAGAGGATGGACATCACCCACAAACAGGCTGGGAGAGGCTTGAAGAGTCTGAGCTGTGCCAGGTTCACCAGAGCTGTGACATTATTGGTTTCTGGTTATTTGCAAGGCAAAATTTTGTCTGTACTAAATGTGTGAGGTTCCTTAGCAGGGAACTTGTGCTGGCAGAGATTTCTGCTGTGCTGAGCAGGGTTGTTGGATAAACTCAGAACTTGGGCTGAGCACCCCTTGGAGCCAACTTTTGGACCCCTTGAATGTTGATTTTATTTCCTGTGTGTGAAGGCTCATTGCTGGTTGCTAAATTGCCTTTTTCCCTCCTTATGCCATCCAGATTGCCTGTGTTTGCTCTGAGGTTGGTTTGAACTTTTATCAATCCATATGCTGCTGTTACCTTCCATTACATGATTAATTTCTGACTGTAATGATAAATTAATTTACATAAAAGTGTAAGAGAAGTCTTTTTATTTAGGCCAGTTGCCTAATGCCAAACACATTTATAACCATTGTCTTCATACTTAAGGAATTAATCTTAATTTAGCCTTTATGTCAAATTACTTCCTCCAACACAGTGAACTTCATAGGATATAGCTGGGAAGGGCTCCTTGCATCTATTAATTTCCACTTTTCCACTTTCTCCCTGAAAATCTTTGCTAAAAATGCTCCCCACCAAAGCTGTCTGTGGAAATTCAGGTAGTAGTTTGGTTTCAGATTTAAATCAGGAAGAAATTCTGGCACTGGCCCCTCTGGAAAATCCCCACAAGTAGAACTTTCTTTTATGTCTTAAAGCAGTGACAGATTTTGGCAGTGGAGGAGATGGTTTGGTTTGGTTTTCTTGGGGCTTTCTGTTTTATTTAGTTCTGGAACCCCAAGCTATTTTCTGATGATCACTCTGGAACATTTGGGCATTCTTGCTGTGATTTATCCATTTGCTGCTTGGCTGCTCCTGACTCCTTGATTTTCTTGTCCTTCCTGAAGTGAGAGGCTCAGAACTGGACCCAGATTCCAGACTCCATCAGTATTTTGGGGAGGAACAAGACAAACTCATGGGGAAGTTTGGGAAATTCCACAATATCCACCATCCCATATGGAGGGATGAGAGCTGATGTTGTTTTTGTGCTGCTGGAGGTTCCTCCAGAGCTCAGCATCTGCAGCTTTGAATTCCACAATAAACACTGGCTGCGAGCTGGAGGAGCAGCTATAATTTTCTCCCAGCTCTGCTGCCTTTTTCAGCTCCCTCACATCGTTTGCAGTGGTTTTGGGATTAGGCTCAGTGCAGAGTTCCCATTGCACCCCACCCTCTCCCAAACCCAGAGCAGCTCCACCAGCTGCTATGGTTGGGATGAAAGCACTGCTCATTTGCTGTTACCTTTAATTTGAGGGTTCAGCATCTTGGGGAAGGCTCACTCTAAGGAGTTATTTATATGTTGACTGTTTAAACACATTTATCAGCCCCAAAAGATCCGTGCCTCTCCTTGCAAGGAGGAGGTTGCTTTGGGATCCTGCATGGAAAGGTGTGTGCAGGGGATGGGAAGAGTAAGTAGATTTTTATTTTTTATTTTTATTTTTTTTTTAATGAAAGCCATCAGCATCCAGCCAGCCCTGCCTGGGCTGTCTTGTGGGGAGGTTGTGCTGTGTTTGCAGAATAACTTTGGGTCTTTGACAGCGATAGGAAGAACAAATCCAGCTCTGAGAAGTGCAAGGAAAACAGGTTCCTTTTCCTTCCCACCTCCTTTTGTTTTTTTTTTTTTTTTTTTTTTTCTCCCT
>VZTT01055079.1:13440-39035 GCA_013400855.1 Buphagus erythrorhynchus | reverse complement strand
TTATTTTAGAGCACAAGTCCTCATTTCTCTTTCAGATGGTAGGAAAGCACTTTTGGTTTTGTGTTTTTATCCATCAGTGTATGAAGTATTTATTTATCTGGGTTTGTTTGAAGTAGCCCAAACACAAAGTTCTGTTCAATACACTAAAGAGCTCTGCAGCTGCATCACAGATTTCTTGAAGTTTATATTTTATTACTGCATCGCCTTCTAAATTTCACTTAACATCTTATCTCTGCTTAGATTTTGGTCTCCCTTGCCTCTTAGTGTAAATGAGGGAGTTTATACATCATATATAATAATTATAATTGAGAACTCTTGCATCTTTTGATCCCTGAAAAACCCAAAACCCAGAGTTGTTTCAGAGAATTCTGATTCTGAAACTTCCTGCAGCACATTTTAAACATTACAAAAGTTATTTCTCAGCTGCCTTAAAGCTAAATAATCAAATTATTCATGGCTATAACTGCATGTGTATTATAGCATGCATGCAATAAAAAATTTGCTTTCTTCCTTTAAAACTAAATCCATTTTCATTTCTGAAAAGATTATTTATGATCATTGAAAGAGCATCCAGTTGAAACCAGCCTGGTGTGGTGTGTCAGAGCTTCGTGGGAGCTGGTTTTTGCCTTGGCTGAGGACAGGGATCCTCCTGCCCTTGATCCAGATCTTTTTTTGGGAGTCTGTGTTCTCTGGGTCCCTCAATTGGGGCTTTCAGCACATCTTGCTCAGCCATTGTGTTCCAAGCAGCCCAAAAGTAGGTGAGGAGATTAAATGGTAGTGAATTACTCGAAATGACCTAAATCAAGGTCTCTGGTGAGATTTATGGGATTCAGTTACACATCTTGAAACATGCTGAGAGAACACAGAATTTTTTTATATCTTGTTTTTTGTCTGGCAGTGCAGCCTGCGTGGCTGGACAGGATGTGCCTCTTCTTTTCAAGAAAATTACTTGGACAGAGGAGATAACTGCGCAGTGCTTTTACTTTGTGATTTTTTTTTTTTTTTGAAGGGGACAGAAAGACAAATCCCAGGGTGATGTTGAATGAGTTGTCTGTCCAGCCAAGGGTGCTCCCTGGATGAGCTGGAAACAGGGAGAGGGGGATGCAGCTCATCCCTCAAATAAAACGTAACTGCAAAGAACAATCAAAAACAACTCCAGGAATGAGTCAGAACTTTGTAAAGTCTGGAATCAGATTATCAGGATGCTGAAATGTGTCTGCAGTTATCCCTTCCTTTGATTTCTTTCTCCCTTCACTTTTTTCCTTTCTCTGATTCCTGCTGTTTTGGAGATTAAGAAGGAAATAAACACTCCCCTGAAATCTCCCAACACAAACAATCAGGTTTGCTATTTTTAATGGCCAGTTTTTTGTGATTCTCCCAAAATTCTTTTTGCTCCACTGGGATTGAGTTTGAATGGCTGTTTTCTTTAAGTTTTATTTTTAGGAGTGGAAGACTTGTGTGAACTTCAGTGCTGGCACAGATAATGGTTTGCCAGTCCTGGATGTCGAATTTATATTTTTAAAATCTTGAAATCTTTCAAGCTGCCAAGAAGAGAGGCCAGGTGAGAATGTGAAGGATGCTCATTTTGCCACCTCCTGTACTGGGATTTTTTTTCCCTACATCTGTGAGGAACCCTTAGTGTTGAAGCCAACCTTCACTGTTCCCACTGAGGCTGAGCCTTGGGAAGATTTTTAATTTAAACAGGAGGAAGTTTGTGAACGTTAAATATATTTTTGGGGGGTAGAGCAAGCACAGCAAACTATTTGTGGGGCTGATTCCTTGTCCTTTCCTTGTGCAGAATGAACTCTGTTTCCTTGGTGTGTGCTCCCTCATTCCTGGGGATGGATTTTTGGGGTGTGGGTGGGGAAGAGGGGCTGGTACCAGAGACCTTCTCCTCATTTTTAGTGCCTGCTGCTGGGAATTTCCCCCTTTCTGGGCTGTTTTTCCCAGCAGGAGGAGGAGCAGGAGGCTGCTCTGGTCCTTTCTCAGAGCTGTTAGCCCATCTGAAGGTGTTCATGCCTGGATTTTGTTGCCATCCGGGAGTGCAGCACACAAGGAAAACTCTGCAGAGCAATCGGATGTGTTGGAGGAAGGGGAAAAGTGTGTCAGGAGCAAGGAGAAATCCGCCTTGCCCTGGCAGTAATTAGGCTGGACTCAAAATTTCAGCCAGCGCCTGGTTCCGTGGTGATTTCATTTCCTACGTGCCAGGGCTTGGTTTGAGGTCAGGATGTTCATCCCAGCATTTTCTGCAGACTGGGAGTTCTCTGCTTGAGGTGACACTGAGGATGGCTTGCTTCTATTACTGATGGCAAATTGGTTAATAATGTGGTTACTCTAAATAAACTAATACTGCAGACCGGCTGTCTTAATTTTTTTTCTACACCTGCTATTAACTTGCTGGTGTGGGAATTTTATTTTTGGGTTAGTTTTAGTTCCCTTGCTCAGCCAGATGCAGCTTTTTTGAGCATCAGTTCTGTGACCATCCATTCAAGCTTTTGGAGAGCTGTAACAGCAAGCAGTGCTTCTTCCCTAGAAAGGCTTAAAATGCCATTTAATGCTCCAGGCTCATGGCTTGAAATCACCAAGCCTCTTGTTAATGGCTTAATTGCTGTCGTTTTGATTTGGGTAGAGGTTATTTTCAGTTTTCTCCTGTTGGCAGGGTCGTTGTAGATGAAGTCAAAAGTCCAGTGCACACAGCAAGTAGAAGAGAATTCATCAGTGAGTTCATTTTTGAGGTTGTTTTTTCCCTTTGCTTGCTAAGAGATTCCTTGATTATATTTTCTTCAATACACTGTTCACATGCAGCAAACGAGGAAGAAGCAAAACCCACTTTGGTGCACAAGAAGTCAGCGTGGATGACTCAACCTTCATCTTTTATAGGTCCTGATTCAAATTCATCCCCTGTTTGCAGCAGAGGAAATGTCACCAAATGTTCCCCCTGTTGGGAGGGCTGGGAGTGGCTCCTGCCTGGGTGCTGGAATGCTCCAGGCTGCCAAAGGTGCTGGTGGGTTCTGGATCCTCCTGGCAGAGAACTGGGAGCCTGGATGCAGAGTGGGAGGATGAATCACTTTTCTACTCCTTTTGGACCCAAGCTGGAGCCAGGAGGAGCTTTTGGCAGATAGAAGGAGAAATCCTGCCTTGGATTTGCAGATGTCTTATGAGCACTGAGGTGCTGATGGGGCTCCTGGGCCTTGAGTAATGTGTTTTTGTTTTTTTTTTTTAAGGCTGATGTTTGTGACAATTACAAATCACAACAATAAATGTTTATAGACACTGCCTGAGTCCATGGCTTTATTTTTGTCAATGGGGTATCATTCACAAAGAATTAAGAAGTCTTGCTGAGATGAGCAGCATCCCTGGGCATTGGCATTTATTCCCAGCATGTGCCTACTGGTTTTGATATATTTGGGTTTCTTTGCAAGTGACAGAGGTTAGCTGGTGTTGTTTTGTTCTTGGAAAGCAGAGTGGCTGCTGATTTCAGCTTCTGTGGCTGCCTTGCTCCGTGGTTTTGTGATTCATAAAGTACCTGTTTGTATCAGTGTAGGAATGGTGCTGGATCAGTGGATTTTAATAATTCAAGGTAATTCAGGAAATTCAATGGGAAATTGACCCTCACTATTTCAAGCCCCAGCAGTGTGTCAGAGGAGCACCTGAATGAGCTCTGTACAGCCCCTGGCCAGGCAATTCAATGGAAAATTCAGGTAATTCAGTGGAAATCACTGAGTTGTGGCTCAGTGCAGGCGCACTTGGAGCAGCGTAACTGGGATTTATTTATTGTGAGAGGATAAGCTCACTGTGCATCTTTGTCCTGTAAATCTCTGTGCCTTTGTCTGTCAGGGATTGTCTTTAAAACCTTACCCATGTTGGAAATGGAGGTGGCCTGGAGGTGACATTCAGCTCCTGTTGGAAGGTGGCACTTCATGGTCTGGGTGACACGAGGGGCATTGGTCACAGCCTGGGCTTGATGATCCTGGAGATCTTTTCCAAGCTGAATGTTGTGTGATCCTGGTTTATGGTCTTGATGATCCTGGAGATCTTTTCCAAGCTGAATGTTCTATGATCCTGGTTTATGGACTTGGTGATCCTGGAGATCTTTTTCAAGCTGAATGTTGTGTGATCCTGGTTTATGGATCTGGTGATCCTGGAGGTCTTTTCCAAGCTGAATGCTGTGTGATCCTGGCTTATGGACTTGATGATCCTGGAGATCTTTTCCAAGCTGAATGTTGTGTGATCCTGGCTCATGGACTTGATGATCCTGGAGATCTTTTCCAAGCTGAATGTTGTGTGATCCTGTGAAGGAGCTGGCTCATGGATGTGCAGCTCTCCACACCTGCCCTGCTGTTTTCTCCCCTGTTTTTTTGTGAGTTTTTTTTTGTGAGTAGTGTTTTTTTGTGAGTTTTCCTCTCCCGTTGTTTTTAATCACAAACTCCACCCCGCACCGAGCGGGCAGCGCTTTAAAATCCACAATCTCAAGACTGCCTTGGCTCTGACTTCCCAGCCAGAGCTGACATCCAAGGAGAAGCTGTTTGAGGCTTTAAATAGCCCTGGCAGGGAGGTGGACAGGAGCACACAATGTGGCCGTGGGGCTCTGGGCTATTCTTAGCGGACAATGGCCGGAATGAAAAGCCGCGGCCGCTGCTCGCGTTGGGGCCATTGTGTGCTGTGGTGTTTTTAATTCTGAGAGCCACGGGCCCTTCAGGATCTTCTCCTCGTGTTGGAGACCTCTGACTGGTTTTTCTTTGCTGGGGTGAGTGGAGGTTCTGAGGGGAAATGGCTCCTGAGAGGAGACCCCAGCTTGCCCCACGAGGAGCGGCCTTGTCGTCTGTCGCTGACTCAATTTTGAGAAGAGGGAACTGAAACCTCTGGAGGAAAGAATTTTCTGTTCGTTCTATTTTGAGCGTGTTGTGAAATCAAGGAAAGTACAAGCTGATATCAAATGGGGATTGAGGTGATTTGGGATGCTGCAGGAATCAATGATTAAAGCCTGTGGTGGTGTGGGCAGCGTGTCCATCCCCACAGTTGGGGTTGGAGCATATCTAAAATCCTCTCTACAAAGGACAGGTGGGAGAAGTAGTTTCTCTTCCAACTTTTATTTTTTAAGGGCAGAGCTTTCTGCAAGGAAGCTGCCACAGGGGAAGCAGCTGCTGTCACCAGGCACCTCCACTCCTTCCCCTGCAGCCTCTGGAGTTTGAGGAAGATAAATTTGCATTGCTGAGCGGTGTGGCTGATGCAAACTGCAAGTGTGGAGCTGTTTGTGTGAGCCCCGTCCTTCTGTCCATCACCTGCACGGCTGCTCGGTGCCACTGTGCCTAAAAATGAAGATTTTCAAGTTGGGCTGAGGGGGGGAGCTGGAGAGGATCAGGCTGTCTGCAGATTGACTGGCTCGACTTCCTTCCCATGCAGTGGTTTCTTAGCTACACTTGGGGAGATTAAAAGCTGGACATCCTGTTCTAGGGAGGTTTTACCCCTCTGGCTTTGCTGTCTGGGTAAGGATGGATGCCTTATGCTTATCTAGTTCATTCCCAGTCCAGCACAGAGCACACTTCCAGCCACACTGTGGGACTTAAAATTCATTTTAGGCTCCCCTGGCTGCTGCAGTGTGTGTAATTCAGGACTTTCAAGCTTGCACACTGACTCTGTATTGCTGCAGAGCATCCTGTGCTTGCTGTGTAATCCGTGTTCTTCAGGCAAATGACTGTGTCCAGGGTTTGTTGGTGTTTTATTTTTAACCATAATTTTATTCCTTTTTAATTACAGCATCCTCTGCAGATGTTGGAGTGTCATAAAAATGAAATGTGGAAACGAATGCAAAGTTGTCATGGCTTGCTCCAGATTCTGGGTAGTAATTAAGCTGTCGGGGAGTAGTGGAAAGTTCGTCTGCTTTATCTGTGTGTCCTTTGGCAAATGACCTCTGGGCTCGTTAATGGGAAAGGCAAATGTGCAATGAGCTGGATCCAGTGCCTTGGCTGGATCAGCGTGTCTGCTTTGGCAGATAAAGGATAAAAACTACCTTGGATAACCAAGTCCAAGATTTGGAGTTTTTTTAATAGCTGGAACCATTGCTGATTGCTGTCAGGGGCAAATTGAGGTAGAAATGAGCAAGAATACCCAGATCTGAGTATTTTTTGCTTTCTGCTTTCTTTCTTTGCTTTTTTTTTGTTCCCTTTGGTAGAAGGGAGCAGTGGCACGGTGTTGGTGCTGGGGATTGCTGGTGTAACTGGGAATAGCAGCTGGTGAATTGGACAAGCAGGTCCAGAACTGGCTGAAGGGGACAGGACCAGCTCCCAGAGCCAAGAGTGTCCTCTGATCTCTCTGGAGACACTGCAGGAACTTCAGGCTGCCTGCAACCCCCAGTGCATTGTCTGCTCTTGGGTTTTATAGCTGAAAAAGCTGGAAGGTGAAAAGATAAGCCATAAGTGGATCCCAGAAGGATGCACGTTTCCTCCCCTCTGTCTGCTTTTAAAGATTTTTCTGGCTGTCTCTAACACGTTCGACAGATCATTTTGTGTAATCCTGTCTGGCAATTTGTTTCAAGATGTTGGTTTTTTTTTGTTTTTTTTTTTAAAGCTCTTGTCTGAATGTTTTGTCCAGATGGTCTCAGTGTGAGTCAGACTGGAAGGTGCAGTGGCTTGCTTTGATAAGGTTACTCGCTCTGTTTGGAGAGTTGATGCCTTCATAGGAGTGAAAAAACAGATCTCTCATGTTAATGGGAAATTACCATTCAGGCTTTTAAAAAACAAAAATAGGACCAGAGCAGCTGAAGCTTTCACTGCTCATTTCCCTCTGTAAGTTATTCTGATGTTCCTGTGAAAGTGTTGGATTTTAAATGGTGATAACAAATCCATCTGTCCTGCCTCTTCACAGGAATGTCTCTCCACAGGAAAGGTCCACCAGCATGAGAATTTACAAATGTCAGTCACAGCTTAATGGCATCAATGATTGATACACCTAACGAGCAATAAGAGCTAATGAAATGTCGTGTATTGATAATCCATAATTCAGCCATGCCAATAACTGGGTTTCCTGTTATCTGAGATGTTGTCAGCATATAAATCAAATTTAAATAATTTTTATTGAAAGTTACACGTGTAACTTTATCAATGGAGGTTTTACTACACCATTTATTTGTGTGTTCAGGATTGTTAAGATAATATTTGTCAACCTTCCTGACACAGACTTTTGCTAAGTACAGATATTTCCAATAAAACCCCTAAACCCCAACAAAATGCTCCATTATTTTCGGTGCATTAATGAGATTGAGAAACATGGATATTCCAGGATTGTTTGGATCTCTGGATGAGCTGGCTCTGGAGGAAGTTTCATTTCTCTACCTCAGTGGAGGAAACTTCTCTACCTTTGTTCCTCAAGGAGGATGGAGGAATTTCTGACCCTGACTTTGCACTGGAGCTGTGCTGGTTATGCAGGAACCCCTGGGCTCTCCAAAGCCTTTGGTGATTTCTGCTCTTTCCTTGTTGGTCTGGTTGCTTGTTTTGGGTGTGTTGTTTTCAGTCCCTGCTCAATGAACCCACACAAACATTCCCTGTGCCTGCAGAGGAGCCTTTGCTGCTGTTCCTGTTGATTTTGGCTGGGGTTGTCCCCAGGGGCTCCTCTGCCACATGGATGGGGCTTCAAATATTCCGGGTGAATCAGTCACACCCATTGCAGTTACCTGTGCTTGCATTTCCTGCAGCCCCAGTGGATTTGAGAAATCCCAGTTTAAACCTGAGTGGAAGGTGTCCCTGCCCATCAACAAAGATGGGCTTTAAGTTCCAACCCAAACCTTCCAACCCAAACCAGCCTGGGGTTCTGTGACTTGATCAAATTTGGATTTTTTTTTTAATTTTTTTTTTTTTCTTTTTTCAATGATGTTTTCTAGGGACTGAACTGTGCTGGTGTAGTGCCACCAAGCAAATGAAAAATGAGGGGAATTAATCAGAACTCAGATCAAGCTTGAGCTATGCAGAGCAGACCCAAACCTCAGGTCTCAGCCCTCATGGAAAATGCAGCACATGGTCTTTAATTTCAGGGAATGCTGTGTTGACTCTTGTCATCCAGCTGATGCTGGGAATCCAGATTAATGCCTGGATCTGTGTCTCATACTCTGGCTTCAAATTATTCTAAGTTTTATTTATACAAATATAGGGATTTTTTCCCCTTTGACACCTAGTGGATGGTGGGTTGCACCTGAATTTCCTTAGAAGAAGCTTTTTTTTTTGGAAACCAGGTGTTTTTTCCACAAGGGAACTAGGACGGGATCAGAGAAGAAAAGAAAAAAATTCAAGTGAAGACCTTAATTTTATTGCAGAAGTTACTACAGTACAAAGACTGGGCAGAGCCCTGTGTATCTTCCAAAGAGTGTATGCAGTAAAGCCTTTTATTGAACCTTGAGTCATTTATTGTAAATGCTGGAGCAATATAAATGGTTTCTAAATGATAAAGCACACGTGTGTGTGTGTGTAAAAAGGAGGACCTGAATTTTAATGTCAGTTCTCTGACAAAGGCTTATGAAAAATAAGCATCTCCTTGTTCTTGCTCTGGTCTAAGCTGTGCTGATTAATGGGTGTTGCTGTAGCTGACAATGAACTGATAGAAAAATGATGATTCACATAATTCGAGCTTTGCAGGCTCTGTCAAATATTCATTTCTTCCTTTACAAGAGGTGCTGTGGAGTAAAATGTGAGTTCCTTTTGAGACAGCAGTGCTGCACTTATACAGCTGAATATTTATACCTGAAGGAATTAGTGCTGTGGACTAGATAGGAAAATCCAGCTTGGGATAGCTTTGCTTTCATTGACTGTTTCTGGTGTAAACTCCTTTTCAATGTGAACAGACTGAGCCAGAGAGCAACAGGGAGACTGGAGCCCTTTTTTTTTTTTTTTAACATAAATGTGTTTTGTGGTTTCCAGTTAGACTCCTGTCTGGCTTTTAGGTGTGTTAGATCTGAATCAAAACAATGCTCCAATTTGATTTCTTATGCAAACAGTTAAGACTGATTTATCATGAACTCTCCTGCCAGCTGAAAGAGGTGTTACTTTGATTTTATGGGGCATTTTAATGGCAAGTGGTGGTGGGGAAAATGAGAGGCTGCTCTGGAGGAGAGGAGCTCTGTCATCATTGTCCACTGGGACCCTGGACAAACAACCTGGCCCTTTTTGATGTTGTTCAAGTCAGCTATGAAGTGTCTGTAATGATGCTCATTATTCACCTCCCCTGGAATGCTCAGGGTTAATTAATAGCCCTGAAAACCTCCCAGAAAGGCACACACAGGGTTTGGCAGGGAGGCACTGCCAGCTCCTGGATATTTGACTCACCTGGTTGGCTCCTGGGGACAGTCACTGTCCTCCTCTCCATGGGCTGAGAGCTTGTCCTGCTGTTCCCGAGGGAAGGAAGGAAGGAAGGAAGGAAGGAAGGAAGGAAGGGAGGAAGGAGGAGATCCTCCATGGTCCAGCTGTCCAGGTCCAGGGGCTGCTGGCCTGCCCCAGGCTGGGCTGCTCGGGACAGACCAGGTGGGTTCACCTGAACGGGACCCAGGACTGGGAGGGATGTCCTGGTGGCACCAGGGAAGGGTCTTCAATCCCAGATTTCACTGCCTCTGGAATGGTGGGACTAAGCCAAGGTTATCTTTCACTCTAATATAATTATTGGATTTTAAAATGAAGCCTCATCTTATTCTCCTTTTTTATTTATTTATTTATTTTTCATCTTTAGGTAATTTGGTATTGGTTGTTTTTAACACAAAGCAAGGATGGAAATTGTCCATGTGACTAAAAAACCAACCCCACGTGTGTCTGACTTTCCCCTCCTTGCCTGGAATTTGGCAGCCTTGCTGGAAGTGATTTTGAAATTGAGTTTGCTGTGCTGTGCTTGAGGAGTGTTTACATGTCCCCTTTTTGTTCCTCTCTTCATCTCTTTCTCAATCATTTATTCATGTTAACGTGTTAGGTACCAGAGAGGAAAGGGAGGCAAAGAAATCCTGAGGTGAAATTCAATTAGACACCGGCATTAATCATTCTGTTTGTATCTCTAAATATCTGACATAATTCACCAAAGGAGTTTCCTTTAACTGAAGAGATTAAGGCATATAAGTTGTAAATTGCCACTTTTGTTCTAGCAATTTTATTCATTTGACAAATACACTTGATGTTACTTTGCATGAAATAATCGTGTGTAAGAGAGTAACTCTCAGGTCTTGTGAATTGGGAAGAAGTAGTGATTTTTCATATTAATGCTGTTTCTGGGTTCTTGCATCCCAAATTCTTTAGCACTTCCAAACTTTGAGCACCCTTGACAGATATATAAAAAATTACCATATCAAATTAGCTAAGTTTTTGCAGAGTAGCTGGGAATGGGGAATTTGATCCATCCCTGGACTGTTCTCCTGATGAAATAATTGGGACTGTGGAGGATTTTGTGTGTCTGTGTGTGAGAGGATGCTGCTCTCCCCTCTGGATGTGTCTGTGTGAGCAGCACTGGAATGTGGCACTCTGGGGATGTGCAGGGAGCTGGAATTGGGATTCCTGAAGTGAACTGAGGCACTGAGAGCATATGGGAAATGCCAGAAATAATGATCACATTGCACCTTTCTGATGAATAATTCACTTCAGTTTAGGGCTTGTTTCACCGTTCAAATAAACCCCTCACAATATTTGACACAGCACAGCTGAAACACTGGGAGGAGAAACTTTGGAAAGGCAAAAGGAGCCCTTGTTTAACTTTTGTTTTAATCAGCAGCAGCAGAGGCAATATGAACTCTTAGAAGGAAGATGTGTAAGATTTTAGGATGGAGTTGTTACTACACTGTGGAGCAGGGGGGAAGGACAGTGGGGTGAAGGCTGCAAACAGAAACTCTCTGAAATAAGGCAGGAAAGCACAGCAGAAACTGCTGGAAACAGGAGCTGGGAGAAATGTGCCAGAGTTGTTTTTAAAATAAGAAAGGATTGGATTTTTTCCTTTCTCTTAACCCTAAAATCCACCTTTCTGCATCAGAGATTTGGAGCAAAAGAAAACACCAACCAAATATTTCTGGGCTGTTTTGCAAAGAGTTTTGGCACCCGTGGCTGCAGGGCTGGGTTTTGGGGACAGGGGAGTTCCTGACCAGCCTTGGGGGGAGAACCTTGGAACCTTGTCCTGCTGCCCATCCAGACCCCCTGGCACAGCTGGATCAGCAGCTCCTGCACAGAGCAGATGTTCCCAGGCATCCCCTGGGATGTTCCTGAGCAGAGGAGCTGGAGCTGCACGGGCTCAGCAGATTCTGAACTCAGCTTTTGTTGAGTTCCTGGACCTGTTCTGCTGCCTCTTCCTGCTGGACTTATTCTAGAATAAATAAACAGATATTTCTGTCGAGAGCAAGTGCAGCCTCTCCCCGTCCAAAGGAACCTGAGGTGCTTTGTGAGCACCACATTCTTCATTCAAATCTCCTCCTGCTCTGAAGGGAAGAGCCCTGGTTCCCTCCTTCCCTCCCTCCCCACACCCAGGCAGCTCATGGCTTGCAAATGAATTCTTACCCTGCTTCCTGCAGGGTGTTGCTGTGCATTTCCCACACTTTTGGGGCAGTTGGATTCATTCTTGCACTCTGATGCTCCATGGGGAGGCTCAGGATTGATCACTGCTCAGGCACCTTCCCCAAACTGGATAACTGTTTATTATTTCTTTTTTTTAAAGTTATTCCTTCATAACTTTTTTTTTTAATTATTTTGGTGTTTAAGGTGTTAAAGAGTGATGTCAGTGGGGTTGGGGTGGTCCAGGGGCTGCTGGAGGAGCAGGAGTTGAACTTTGCTTCCTTGGGGTGTGAGCCTTGTGCAACACCCGCTGGAAATCCCCACTCCTGCCCTCCCTCCCTGAGAGGATCCAGAAACATTTTGCATTTTTACTTTTTAGTCATAACCAGCCTTGGTTTTGTGAGAAATCAGGAGGAATTTGATTTAAATGTGTCCAGCACATGCTTAGCATCGCTCTGTGCTGCGTTCACTCCCTGTTGTTGGGAATAACTGGGAGCAAATCTCCAGCTCCCTGCACTGATAACACTTTTCTTTTTATTTTGTGATTAACACAGCAGGGTTTGAGGGAAGAATCTTTTCTTCCTGAGAGAAGGGTTTGGGTGAGCAGTAGGAGAGTGTGATGGAAAATATCTGAGTTTGGTGCTTCAGGGGGAATTGGTTTGCCCTGGGCCAGAAGCAGAAAGGGAGCTAAAGCAGGAAAAAAACACTTTATATTAAAAATATTCACTAAATTTTTGGCCATCGATGCAATATTGGCTTTCTCACCCTGCAGGAGAGGAAACCATTGAAATAACTGTGAAAAAGTTGTTTGGAGAACATATTATTCGAGGTTGTTTAGTGGGCCCAAAGCAATTCCTGCCTCCCAGGGCCACACAACACTCAGTGTGCTCATTACAGGAGGCTACAAAGAGTTTTTTTAGTTCAAATTATTCTCTGAATCTTGAAAACATGAACTGGGGGATGTGTGTGTGTATGTTGTTTTTGATTGCAATAATAGTCCGTGTGTCAAAATGACTTTAAAATTGTTTATTCTGTAATTCCATGCTGCAAAACAGTGATAAAATGAAGTTTTACTACTTGCCCATGGTGTTTTTTCCAGCATTCAGAAATTGGGAACGCATAAGCAAAGCTTTTCCTGAGGTTTTTTTTAATTTTGGCTTGGTGTCAGTTGGGGGAAAACCTTTAGCTGAGTCCAGATAATCCTAAAATAGCTGTGAAGCTTCCTGGAGAGGAGGAGCTGCAATGCTCCTGCTGTTTGCACGTGGCTATTTGAAATGTATTGATAAACTTTTATTTCTTTTGAGTAAACAGTTGTGGAAGCTAAAAATAGATGATTATTACCTGATGTACTCAAACATATTGCCCTTATCAGGCTTGTTTTGAGGAGGTGCTCACGTTCTGCTGTTGGAATTAGGGCCATGAATCCCTGCCCAGGGGAATTTAATCTGAGTTCTGGTTTTAAACATCCTCCCCAAAAGTCAACAGCATGGGCTGTGTTTTGATGATAGCAAAGGAGACCTTCATTAGACAGAAAAAAAAGATTTAAATATTTAATTTGAATGCTGGATGGATTAAATACCTTGGCAACTTTGTCAGCGTGGTTAATTGCAGAATTTTGAGCATCTACTTGAAAGCTTTGCAGGTCTGAAGCCTCCCATCAGTTTGCAGTCTGTGAATATCAGATGAGTGGTGTGTTTGGGGTTTTTTTTTGATTGTGGATATGGAAAAGCAATGTCCAGGCTGGCTGTTGGATTCTTTAAAGTTCCGAATTTTCCAGCTGTGCTGGAGGCATCACCCAGGGCAGATGCAGCAGCTCCTGCAAGTGGCACTGGTGTGGTGCCTGCAAGAGCTGGGAGCCCCAGGAAATTAGTGATGCACATAAATTAGGGTGTAGGTGAGGAAATAAAAGCTGAATGTCCTCAGTTCTTCCCTGAGACCGAGACCAGCCTTAATTTTTGCTTTTAAGCACGTCTGGCGTCCTCTCCTTTCACTTCATTAATGCAAATCTCCGAGCACTCCTCTTGCACCTCAAAACAATTTCATCAATCTCTGTTGGAGAGAATTTCAGCTCCCAGCACCTCCAGCTCTGTTTATATATTTATAACTACAAAGGGATTCTTGTCAGTTTGTGTTACCCGCTGCTATTATTTCTCAAATGGAATATCTGGCTGTAGAAAGAATATTTACCTTTTCCAGGGCTTACAGTGGTTGTGAACCTGAATCTCCCTCCTGGCTCTGGTCTTAAACAAAAGGCTGTATTTCCTCCTCTTATATCATTTTCACTTCAAAGCTGAGCTTTTAGATTACCAGGGAGATTTTTAAGGCTGTGATGATCAACAGCTTTTGACTGGTGGTACAGCTCGTTCCCTGGAATTCTGGCTGTTAATATATAAAGGCTTTTCTAAATCATTAAACCTCATAAAAGCCACGTTGGGGTTGCTGGGCTGGGCCTGTCATTAGTCACAGCCCTGTTTGTAATCATGTACCAATAAAAATAGTCAGAAGTACCAAGTCCTTCACTCTTGGAGTACAGCCTCTCGTATGTGATGGCAGGAGAAACGTGAATAATTTAGTGATGTGGTAAGAACATGTCAAAATCTGTGATTCAGCACATTCTCTGCAAGTTACTTGTATATTTAAACAGTTATTGCTTTTACTCACAAGTTGTAGTGTTGGATGGTTTTAACTTTTGGGAGTTGAATGGAGAGTTGGCTTTAAACTCAGCTGTAATCTTTAATTTGACTTCCCTGGAGTCTCCAAAGGTGCCCAAAACATCTCATTCTGATGTTCAGCACCCGAGTGTTGGCAGCTTCCAGGAGATGGGGATTGAAAAAGGATGAGGCACAAGATCTAAAATCACTGCTCCAGCTTTGTCTGAAGTGGAGATTTAATTCACCTTGGCTTTTCTGGCCTTTCCTATGCTGTGGGGAGCCTGGAAGATAATCTTGTGCTAGGCTGGGTGTGCAGTTTAGCGTGGTTCCTCCTTAGTCAGGGCTAACTGAGCCCCACGCCCCGCGTGGCTGCCACCTTCCCATTCCTGGCTGGATCCTGCTGTGCCTCCCTGTCCCCTTTGCCATTCCCCACCCAGAGCTGCCCCATCCCTGCAGGTGTTCAGGGCCAGGCTGGATGGAGCCTGGAGCACCCTGGTGGAGCTGGAAGATGCTGAGGATCATGGAATGCTTCGGGATGGAAGAGACCTTAAAGCTCATCTCATTCCACGCCCTGCCATGGGCAAGGGCACCTTCCAGGGTGCTCCAGGCTCCATCCAGCCTGGCCTTGAACACTTCCAGGGATGGGTGCTCTGGGTGGAAGATGGGACTGGAATACAGAAGGCAGAAGATCCTTCCCTACCCTCTGAATTCACTATAAACTGGCCCTGCCTCCTGCGTGCTACATGGGGTGTTGGAAAGGTGGTTGCAGGATGGATAAAAGTCAAGTCATGCAACTGTTGAGGATTATGCAATGGTCTGTCCCTCAGTGACCCAGGTGACTTTATAATCTGGTGATGGAAATGAATAAATGGATTGTTTGAAGTGGATGGAGAACTTTCTGTGGCCAGTGAGGATGTTTGCATTATGCGGTTGTCAGCCACGTGAGCTTGAAATACAACAGGTAGAATTCAGCAATACAGGCCAAGGTTTACAAGGAGAATACCTGGTGTTTAATCCTGATTTTGCCACTGGCACCTTAACCTTGAGTTCAACATGTGTTTATTCACCTTCAGGCCCTCGAAGCACTGGAGCAGAGTCTTGGGGAGGTTGTTCCTTGTCTTCAACATCACAGTGGGTGGGATTGCCAAGCTCTAAAGGAAAGGAGGAGGAAAGGCTTTTTTGGTGTTTAAAGTGGCTGTTAACCTAATAACCTGTGCAAATTAAAAGATGCAGAAGCAGTGGATCCAGGGCTGGAGTGGTTGTTGTGACTGGAGACATGAGAAGGTCCCGTGTCATTCGGTGACCCTCGGGTTAGAGCACGGCCCCGACTCTGCCGGGGGATGAGCTCGGAGCAGGGCCGAAAAAAATACCTTCAGCTTGTGTAAGCAGTGGGAAAACAAGCAGACACTTTATACTCTGGAAAGCCCAGTAAGCCTCAGGAAATTCCTGCATTCTTGATTTTATTTTGTGGCAGAGGACTGCGGGGTGTGTGTTTGAAAGATGAGCAAGGTTGCCTCGATAAGCCGGGGCTGAATGGTTCATTGTTCGCTGCGGGAGCCCGATCAGCTGTCACTGCTCCCCTCCAAAACACTGCCTTTATTTATACAGAAAATGCTGATATCACATTTCACACTGGGGGAGAGGCTGCTGCTTCTTGGTGCTGTTCAGTGAGAGCTGTGTGTGGTGTCCCACCTCGAGAGCCAAGAGCTTGAGCTGCGTCGTGATTTTCTGATTAAAACACTCGTGCTCTGCTGATCTTGTCTTTGAGAGCTGCTGGTTTTTTGGAAGTGGTCCTTTGGAGTTCTAGTTTTGCTCCAGAAGGTGGTTTTCCAATTGAGAACATCATGGAGAATGTCCAGTTTTGCTGGGTTGTTGCTCCCATAAGAAGTCCATCCATTGAGGCACCGAGGAGGGCGGGTGGTCACACCATGATCTGCCTGAATCTGATGTTTGCCATCCCTACCCCAATCCTCTTCTCATCCATGCTAAGAGGGTTGCTGACTTCTGAAAAATTGCAAATGAGCAATCCCTAAATGCACAAATGAAAACATCATGGGCAAAATTTGCTGTATTTGAATCCTGACTCTCTCTCTTAATGTGCTTAGCAGAAAACACCAGATCTGCTCAGGTATTTTCTTCGTGGGATCTCTTTCAATGAGTCCTCAACTTACTAAAATTAGTGTCCTTTGTCCAGTAGCTTCTGAAAAGGTCACAGACTTGTTTCTGTGCTGAGAACATTCCTTTGTGGTGAGGAGAAAACACAAAGGGAAGAAGAGCTTTCTAATGCTTCGTGTGTTGAAGGATGTTCCTTTTTGGATGTCAGACCTGCAGGTGAGTGTCAGGTGAAAGGATCAGGAGAAATGAGGATTACAGCAAGGAAACACCACCTCCCTGGCAATTTTGGTGCTGTTATCACCTCCTCTGCTTTAAAAAGTCTGAATGGCAAAGCCTCAGGTGGGATGGGGGTGTCTGGTTTGCATTTCCCTGGTTAAACCTGTCACTCGTGCAAATCCTGGAGCGGGTTTGTGGCTGAGTGTGTGCAGCACATGTTGAGCATCAGCAGCAAAGTTTTCCATAAGTGCTGGCAGGTCTGATGTGTGTGAGCATCCCAGCTTTCCCCCTGGGCTGCCAGTCCTGAAACACCAGCTGGGATGGGGCAAACAACAAAGGCAGCTCAAAAGCAAAGGGATCTCCAGCCTTGCAGTAAATGCAGCGTGCAGATTTCACCTGGTGTGGCTCATGCTTCCCTGCACTTCCAGGGTTGGGTTCCTCATGGATTTGTCTCCTCAGCACCCTTAGAGGGTGCTGAGCCCTTCTGGGGTGACCCCACACTCTTCCCACCTGAGTCTGGGCATCCCTGAGCCCGGGGAAGCAGCGGAGCTGGAGTGGTTTAGGTTAAAGAAGTGCACAGACAGCTCAGGTTCATGTATTTGTATTTGTGTAGCTGTGTTTCCTGATGAAGAAACACACGTTTTCTGGTTTTTAAGATTCTCTCCTGGGGGGAAAAAAATAAACCTGACCAGTTTTGCCCCCACATTACAGTGTTGACTCCTCCCTTTCAACAACCTTGCTGGCAGCAAAAGCCCCTGGGTACCACAGGCTGAGAAGTTTGGAACGACCAAATTCAGTGCTAGTCAAGGTCATCTTCAAGCTTGAAAACCCCACATTTGTGCAGCTTTTTTTTTTTTTTCTTCTTATTTTTTTCTTTTTGGCAAGCCTGACTGGGAGCCGTGTTTTCATACATGTGGTTTGGGTTTGGGAGTCCCTAAAATAAAGATGTGGGGTTTTGTTCACGGCGAATCCCGGATTCCCTAAAACTGTTCCCGCAGATTTGAGCACGATCTGAGGCAACTGATCCTGGGAGTGCATGGCAGGAATGAATCCATGAAGGTCCAGATGTTTTGGTTTTTTTTTTTTTTTTTTTACCCTGGGCAGAGGGACAAGCTCACAGAGGAGCCAAGCTGCTCTCTGTGATTTTCCGTATTTCAGGAATCAGTGGTGAAGTCGTTGATTTCTCAAAAAAATCTGGATTTGGGAAATGCTCCCTCCCCGCCTTCCCTTGTGGTGATGGAGTTGTGGGCGCCTGCAGTGGCAGTGTGGAGGTGTGAGGGAAGCTGTGAAACCTGAAATTGTTATTGCTGGTTCTGGGTTCAGCCTGGAACTGCACATCCTGGAAAACCTTTGGAGGGAGCAGCACTCGCAGTCAGGCTGTGGCAAATCTCCACAGTTTCACTGCTCGAAGACCTTTAGATGAAAGGGCATATTTTATTGATTTCATGTTGAGTTTATTGCCTGTGTAAAAGCCAAATAGCCTTTGCTGGCTGCATCACTGAATATTTCTGCGTTTTTAGGCTGGGACTGACACACTTCTGCTGTGTTTTCTTGCCCTGTTTGACCATGAGTGAGTCATTTCACGATTCTGTCCCTCAAATTCAGGATCAGTGGGATAAGGAGAGCATGGGGCTGATGGAAGAAACTTCCATGTTTGTAAAATGCTTGAAAACTGTTTGTAAAATGTTATGTTAACATAGAGACTTTCATGATAATTATGCTGGGATTATGATGAATATATATTAATAATTAATTATAATATTAACACCTATATCTGGGTGCTTTATGGGGTCCTTAGATGGAGATCTGTTACTTGCAGATATTTTAAAAGGAAAAAGAGCCTTCCTGGAGATGATTCCCTAATGGGAAGTGCTCTGGTGTTGACTCTCCAGAGGGGTTTCTTCATCTCTTTCATGGCTTGGTTTATAATGAGCTGCACAGCTGGAGGCTCAGGAACAAACTGAATAATCTGAATTTGGTGCCTTTGGGGAGTGCCCCAGAATGTGCAATGTCTTGTTTCTGCATCAGGAGTAGTTTGCAGAAGAATTTGATAGAAATTCCCTGAAGTGATTTGCTGAGCTGACGTGGGGGATTGCAGCACTCAGTCCTTTTTCCAGCCTGAGATTCAGTACATTTTTAGGCAGTGACCACTCATTCCCCGTGCCAAAAATGCACTTGACACTTGTAACTGATGCACTTTTCAGCAGCAAAGCTTTGCTGTGCACCAGACTGCAGCGTTTGGGATGGATTTCCTGCAATTGCTGTGTCCAAGATGCAACCCCAGACCTTTTCTGCTGCAGATAGATTTAATCACCACCAGGGTGACACTAACGAGGGAACATATTTTTTAATGATGTTTGGCTGGAGATTGTGATGGTGTTTTCTGTGATTGTGATTAATCTGCAGTGCTTTTATTTGTTGCAGAGATCCGTGCCCAGTTGGTAGAGCAGCTGAAATGCCTTGACCAGCAGTGTGAGCTTCGGGTCCAGTTACTGCAGGACTTGCAGGATTTCTTCCGCAAGAAGGCAGAGATTGAGATGGATTACTCCAGGAATTTGGAGAAGTTGGCTGAGAGATTCCTGGCTAAAACTAGGAGCACCAAAGACCAGCAGTTCAAGTAGAGTATTTGCCTTTTGTTTCTGCCCTTTTTTTTCCCCCCTGCTGTAGATTTGATTGCAAGGACAGGAATGGAAAAGAGAATTGTTAGAGTGAATGTAGGCACCAGCAGTGCTCTGAATTCCAGAGCCAAACTTTCCCCAGGTTTGTGTTGGCCACAGAAGCCATTCCCTGCTTCTGGCTGCTCATTCATGTCAGTAATTCCTGGTAGGCTGAGAGGGAATGGGATGTAAGAACTGGAATATGGAAAAGGAGTCGTTTCCTTGGGAAAGGTGGGCAAAGCTGTGTGCCAGATTTGATGGACAAAGCCAGGATTTCCTTCAGTGTCAGTGGCTTTGCTTTTCTGAAGGGAAGCTGTTCCCAATCTGTTCCCTGCTGTCAGTTCTCCGTTTTTGGGATCCCACACACGCTCTGTGTGGGAGTTGTGTTGCAGCTCTGCTACTATCACTTCAAACAGCAGGGAAATAAGGCCAGTAGCACTCTGTGGGTGGGGGAATCCCTGGGTACCGAGCTGCTGGGACTCAATTAAAATCTGAACATGTCCTCACTGACAATCTCTTGATTCTCCTGCTTGAAGCATCATTTGCAAGCAGGTCTGGCTGTGCTGCTGGGCTTGGTGCTGGATGTTGGTTCTTCCTCATTTCTCTGAGCTGGGATGGCTGATGCAGGTGGAGTTTGGTTTAGTGGGTTCACATCCTCCTGGGGTGCTTTTCCCAGCAGAGGGGGCTGCAGGAGGGGTTTGGAGGGATGAGGAAGGGGCTGCAGGAGGGGTTTGGGGGTGAGGAAGGGGCTGCAGGAGGGGTTTGGGGGGTGAGGAAGGGGCTGCAGGGCACAGCCACGTGAGCCCAGCACAGGTTCCCATCTGGGCAGAGCTCAGCCTTGTTGGGTTGTGTTGTCAGGGCAGCAGCTGGGGAAAACATGGAGCAGCAGCAGCCTTGGGACCTGAATCATTTCTGCTTTGGCCATTTCGGGCTGAGAGGATCCATCTGGACCTGCCCCCGCCCAAAGTGCAGCGTCACTTTTTGGTTTGTTTGGGTCGGGGCGTTCTCCCTGTGTTTGTGTGGTGTTGTTGCTGTGTTTGCAGGGACGTGGGGACACTGCAGCTTCCCGTTTCCAGCAGCAGCTCTCTTTGTGGAAGCCATTAAGGAAGGCACCATCTGAGTTTCCTGTCTGCACAGCTTTGATGTCATTGCCTTCAGTTCTCACTTAGAGCACACGTTGTGCTGTGCTCTCAGGAAAGCCTGGCTCCACAGCAGAGCTGTTTGACAGGCTGGGGAAGAGTTATTCTGCATATCCACAGACCTGTCAGAGTCTGAAGGGTTTTTTTCTTTTCCTTTAGAGTGAAAGTGTTGTTACAACTATAAACTGTGCACATCCTGCAGGTGCCTTTAAGATGGCATTAAAGAGAGGATGTCTCGAGTGACAGTTTTCCTCTGCAGTATGATCGGTGTTTTCAGTTGATTTTGTTATTTCTGGTGAAAATTGAGGTGGTTTTCTTTACATTACATGATATGAAACAACCCATCAGAAACAGCTTGAGAAAGTTGCATAGAACTTACCTTCTGCTTGGGGATTTAGAATAAATTTATAGTGTGGAAGTTTTGACCAGAGTTGAACAAAATCCTGCTGGATTTGCAGGGAGAGGGCTGGTGCTGCTCAGGCTGCTGATTTCACTTACTTCAGCAGCAGATTTCTGCTGCCAGAAAAGTGCCTTACTCTTGGAATATGGTATCCCTGCAAGGTCTGAGTCCTAAATACACAAATTAATTTGATCAGGAGTTGGAATAAGAGAAAAACAGCACAAAGTCTGAGGCTGCTGGGCGTGTGGGCAGTGTTGGTCAGCAGTGGCACAGGTCAGGCTGCCCATGCAGCACTTGTTTGGTCATTTGTGTCCTGGCTGTGCCAGTCAGAGGAGAGCCAGAATGCCACAGGGATGCAGCAATTCCCACTGTAACCACCTGTCCCAGTGCTGCTGTGTCTGAATCACAGGCACTATCGTGGCTGGCATCTCTTGTGGAGATGCTGGAGCTGGAATCCCATTGGGAGCCCCCCATTTGATCAAAGCCAGCCATCAGCTCCCTGCTCCTTGGGATTACACGTCTGGGAGAGGAGCCTGCTCTGTAATTGCCTGGCTCTGACCCTATAAATACCCCATAATAGGCTGCTCTCCCCAGAAGCTGGTAATTATGTCAGAAGGTACCGTATCATTGCCTGCCTGCTCCCCATGGCACATCCCGTGTTTAGATCTCCTGACACAGGGGCTGGGAGGAAATCTGTCAGCAGCCACCCTGTAATTTGCATGTGCTTTCCTGCTCTGCAGCTATTGTGGAATTGGGACTTGCTCCCACTCTGTCTGTTCAAGGGAATGCTCTCCAGGGCAGGAGGCTTCGGGCTGACCCCTGGAATTGGAGTCTGTGGATTCCTCCACGCTGGGAAGAGCAGTGTGGGAGGTGCAGGCTTCCCTGAGGTTTATTTTTCTTAGATGTGGCTGTCTCAGAGGTGATCAGGTGGCCACGTTTGCATTGAATCACAGGATCGTTTGAGTTGGAAGGGACCTTAAAGCTCATCTGGGACATCTTTCACTATCCCAGGTTGCTCCAACCCCAGCCTTGGGACTCTTCCATGGATGGGGCAGCCACAGCTTCTCTGGGAAACCTGTGCCAGTTTCTTACAGGAAAGAATTTATTCCCAATAAATATCCCTCTGAACATACTCTCTGTCAATTTGAAGCCATTCCTCTTGTCCTGTCCCTCCAGCCCCTTGTGAATCATCTGTCTCCATCTTTCACCAGCTCCTTCAGGCACTGGAGGGGCACAGTCAGGTCACCCCAAAACTTCTCTTCATCCTACCCAAACCCAGTTCTGTGATCCTGCCCAAACCCAGTTCTGTGATCCTGAGCAAACCCAGTTCTATGATCATGAACAAACCCAGTTCTGTGATCCTGCCTAAACCCAGTTCTGTGATCCTGTCCAACCCCAGTTCTGTGATCCTGCCCAACCCCAGTTCTCTGATCCTGTCCAAACCCAGTTCTCTCACCTGTCCAAACCCAGTTCTCTCAGCCTTTCCTTGCAGAATTTTCCATGTGGGTTTTGAGCTGGAGGTGAGTCTGGGCTGAAAGCATGCCCTACACTGCTCAGTTTGAAGCTTCACTAGAGCATCTTAAAATAATTTACAGGGGTAGGTGTGTGTTACCTCAGCTGATGTCTCTGAAGAAGGGGAACAGATTGATTTAGCCAGGGTGGCACAGGAGTTGATGGCAGTTGGATACAGCCCAGGTTTTACTTGCTTTTAACTGCTCTGCCATGGCTGTTAGACCTCACTGTGCCTCTTCCCTTTTAAAACTGTTTTTTTTTTCCAACTAGGCTATTAAAAGGAATAGTCACACACAATATTTGGTGTATATATTGTATATATTCCTCAGTATCTGATGATAGCCTTTCAAAGCCCAGGTCTTGTAACTGTGGTTGCTACAGGAGCTTGTTTGTCCCAGGTTTGGTACCTGAGGTGTAAATCAGAGCATCCATCTCACAGGTGGCTCTGGGGCCTGGGGGTCCCTGCAGGCTGCAGGGCTGGGGGTGACTTCCAGCCCTCCAAAAAGGCTCTGTCCCCCTGCACTCAGATGCTGGGACCTCCAACCCCAGCCTTCAGTTCTCCCATTTCATGTGATTTTTGTCCTGGAGGCATTTGCTTATTCAAATCATCAATCAACAATATGAAAACCATGGCAAATCTTGAGTGAATGCTTTTGAGGGAGAAAATGAAAAAAAGAAAAAAAAAAAAAAAAGAAAAGACAGCACTATTTTAAGACCATATTTTAAATCAAGATAATCTTTGGAAGCAGGATCCTGAGTAGCAATTGTCAGCTGGAGAGCTGAATGTCCAGGATATCCCAGCATGAAATTCAGATGGCTTTCTGGCAGCCTTTGCCTTGAAGTAGAAGATGCAGAATAAGTCTGGCAACCTTCAGGCTGAGCACTTGTAAACAACAGATGTTCATAACTGGAATCTTTTGGAAGAGAAGGGCAGGGAGCAGCGTGGATGTCCATGCTTGTAATTCCCAAAATCTGCAGTTAACACAGAGCTGTGTCAGGGAAAATCAAATGTGGATTTGAATGAGCAGCTTGCAGAGAAGTTCAGCTTTAATTTTCCTAAAATTAAAATGATTTCTGTAAAGCAGGGGTGATACAGGTTGTGAGGGAGGAATTGACAAAAGCATTTGGCTCACATAGACTTCACTTACATTGCTATTATTAATAATAATAATAAACATTGTCATAGGCTATTTTTGTGGTTCTTTTTGCTGAAACCGAGTCCTGCCCATTTTATTCTGAGCCTGTCAAAGAACCCCACTTGGAAGGTTTTTGTAAGCATTAAACATTCATTGATTCAGTGACCTCCATGAATGCAGAGAGCCAGGGACACACGAGCAGCAGAAATGGGTGTAAAACCTCAGGGAAGGTTTTTGTGCTCTTTTCCATCATCTCAGTGATGCTGTCTCACACCCTGGTGCTGTGATTGTGGCCTCTCTTTGCCACAGCACAGAGGACAAAATTCAGAGGGTGTTGCAAGAGTATTTAGAGGAACAATTAAATGTCTGCTCTCACACTTGGCCCAGCTCCAGCTCTGAGGGTTTGCAGAGCTGACTGTGCTGGGATGCAGCAGCTTTGGAAAAGCCTGTTGGACACATCTAGGGAAAACCTGAATATTTTGGGGGGATCAGGAGGTGGAGCAGGAGACTTCAGGTGTTGTTTTAAACGCCTCGTTCACAGCAAGGATGGTCAGGGAAGTTTTCTGTTTTGAAAACTTCTGTTTGAAGTTTTTCCCATGGGCAGTGGGACGTCCCTTGGAGAAGGACCCTTCATCAGGACAGGACAGGGAGTGATGGGTTCAAGCTGAGAGGAGGATTTAGGTGAGATATTGGGAAGGAATTCCTCCCTGTGAGGGTGGGGAGGACCTGGCACAGGGTGCCCAGAGGAGCTGTGGCTGCCCCATGCCTGGAAATGTCCAAGGCCAGCTTGGACAGGGCCCTTCTCATCAGTAATATTTTCATTCTCATCTGATTCATTCCTTCATCTTGTGCTCCTTATGGAAACACAGGCTTCCTATTCCTGCTTTGTGGCTGTGGTTTTAGATTATTATTTATTTTTTTTATTGGCTATTTTTAAAAATTTGAATCTATTTTGGAAGAGGACTTTTCTCCTGTTTCCTTGCAGTGCCCAACTCCAGGTCGCTGGCGTCTGTCGCTCTCCCCTGCTTGCCTTGAAGCAGATCAATCCTGGATTGTCTGCATGTCCCGTGTATGAATGAGTAATTTAATTAAGATACTTGAGACTCAATCTTCTTTTATGATCTTTTTGAGACCCAGCTAAAGCCTTTGAAGTGGAGGTTGTGCAGGACCCGATCAAGATAACACTGAGTAACCACAGGGCTTCGTTTGTGGTTCCCTAAAAAACTGTGCACAGCTTCCTCTTCCTGCTCCCAGCCAGTCCCCCTTGCTGTGATCTGCTGTAATTTAGGCTAACCTAAATAAACCCTCCACACTCACTATCACCACACCATCTTTACTCCAGGAGAAGCAGTGCTTGAAATAAACCTGGATCTTGGCGTCTTCTTCTTCTTCCTCCTCCTGCTCGTGGGGGAAGTTTGAGTTAAAAACTTGTTGTCAGTGTGGAGGCACCAGCACTCTGGGAAAGTTCATGTTCACATCCTGAAGTTTTTGGGTTGATCTCATCAGTTTTACCTCTCCAGGGTGAAGGGGGGCTCTGTCCCTCTGCAGAGTGTGGGGATGGAGCTCGGGGTGGTTGTACCCACCAGTCCCTACTGAGATTTCCCTTTTCCATCCCTCCTCTGTGGTGCCATGGAGCTGGGAGCAGAGTGCCTTTGCCAGCTCCCTGCAGGGTTGAAATGGTTCATGGGGCTCAGAGTTTGCTCCCTGCCCTCTGCTTGTGCTGAGGATTGAGGAGGTTCTGTTGTGAGCAGTTGTGGAACTCCTGCTCCCTGTTGGGAAAACTCCCATGTCCCACCCCAGGAGCAGCTGCAGTTCCAGAGGTGCTTTGAAAGTTAATGTGTGTGGAGTTTTAAAGGATGCTTGGGAGGTGTGAATCAACTCTTTCCTTTCCTGTTTCATTTCTGCCTTGAATATCTGCTTTTCGTTGGGAACATCATCTCTAGCAAATAATGAAGGAGAGGTTTTGCCTCCCTTCCGTGCTGTGGAAACACTGGATCTGTACAAAAGCAAGTTCCAGCAAGGCATTGAAAGGGTTACTGAAAACCAAGAGACGGCAAGAAATTAAAGGACTTTAAAATGAGAATCTGGCTGTGTGTGTCTGGAGCATCCCAAAGGTGACAATCCCAGAGTGTGTGGGGTTTGGGGTGGTTTTTTCCTGCAGTTTGCCCTTTCATGTGTAACCACATGGAGTGTGTCAACAACCCACGTGGCGCCAGCACAGCCCAGCCTTTCCCTCCCCAGCCTGAAAGCACCCAGAATCTGAAAGGGAGC
>VZTT01055078.1:0-72446 GCA_013400855.1 Buphagus erythrorhynchus | reverse complement strand
TCTTTTTTACTTTTTTTTTCAATTATCATGTGCTTGGAATCCTGTCTTTAGCAAGTGCATGGCTGAACAGCTGTCTGTGACATGGAGAATTACAAACATCATTTCAGCTCATGATTTTGTTTACATAGTTTGTGGAAAAATGGAAGATGTCTCAGTGATGTTAGAAATTTTTTTCTCAGGAATTCTGTTGTAGAAACAAGGTCTTTCTGGTGAAGGGAAATCTTTAAGTGAACCACACCAGACACAGGCAACTTTGAACTTCAATAGTACTTAGAATTTTACTATAAAACAAATGAATAGAATTTCTCAAGGGAAATCTTTATCACAAAAAAACAAAACAAACAACAAAACAAAAACAACAACAACAACAAAAAAAAAAACCACCAAAAAAACCCCAAAAAACAAAACAAACAAACAAAAAAACCACCAACCTCCCCCCCAAAAAACCCTAAAAAACCAAAACAAAAAATAAACAAACAAAAAAAGGCCAGCATGGAGGGGGAATTGTTTTGAAATTGCTTCAAAATTTTTCTTTCTAGTTAATCTGCAGCTGTGTGAGTGTTACCCCAAGACACTCCAGCTTTGGCCACTCCCAAGAAGCACATGGTGAGAGAGTTCCCAATGGCCCTAACCAGAGATATCATGGAGAGAAAATAAAATATGTGTTTACTGGAGGCACCTGGGACAGAGTTCAACTGATGGTTCAACAAATCAAAGTCTCCATCTGAGCTACCCACCCTACATTCTTCTACAGGCAACAGAGGTCTGATCAATACAGGGTTTAGACCACATGGATGGCCATGGGAATATCTGTCCTTCTCAAACTAAAGTAAATGCCCACATTTTGCCAGGAAAATCCCATGTGGAAGGTGATCTTTTGTCCCACTCAATATAAAGAAAATCTTGGGATGAATTGCTCAGGTAAAGATACCCATGGCATTGACAACAAAATTAGAAGATAACACTTTCTAAGTTGATCAAGTGTCTCTTATGGCAGATGGACAGGTAGCTGTGAGTGCTGTGGTGACATTCCTTAATTAATTCCATCACTTACTGAGTTTTAAAAGATGATTCTGGAGTGCCAGCCACCAGGCATATGTTCAATACTGGCCAGGAGCAGGAGTTTCTATTCTGTCAGGCCTTCCATTGTTTTGTAAAATGAGAATCGTTCCCATTCAGAATTATAAACTAGAAGTCACAATTGCCTCCAGGATAAAAAAACTGAAAGGGGATTGGGATATTTTGTTAGATTGTGTTGAAGGAGGTAATTTGTTTTGACTTTTACATTGTATCAACTGTTAAGTGTAGCTGAACATGTAGAAATACATCATCTGCTCTAATAGAACACGATTGTATTATGATAGGAAAGTCAAAATGTCACAAATTGAAACTACAGTATCAAAATGCAATGTTTTGACTTTTTCCTGACCAAAGAGTGCCATTGACATTTGAACAAGTTCCTGCTTGATTTCAGCATTTTCCAGTGGAAAACCTCTTGGCCAAAAATATTTTGACTGGCTGCGCCAGGGACGGAAATGGAGGGTGAGCACAGGAGAAGGAACTGCTGTGGATTTCTGCTTGAGTCATTCTGCTCAGTCATACTCCATCCATCTCAGGGTCTGTGGGACAGGAGTGGAGCTGGGAATGGGACAGGAACAGCCACACACAGCCAGGAACACCCTTTTACAGAGTTACAGAATCCCACTGGCCCGCTCTGCTCTTCACTCTGCTGAGGGACCAACCCTGGCAGTAACCCAGAGATCCTCTGGGATTATCCCACCTCTCTGGAAAAAGAAATCCTGGTGGTCTCCTGCTCTGCTTGGCTTAGGGGCAGCAGATCTTGCGCTCCAGGGTGTCCCTGTCCATTTCAGGCACATCCAGACCTGGCACTTTGATCAACAGATCAATCTTAGCACAGCCAGAATATTGGTATTTAGCCAATACTGATGAACAAATGACTCTCCCTGTCTCAAATTTTGGATTTTTTTCCCATCAAAGTTCTGTGGAGCAAGAGGGGAAGTTTCCACTCTGTAGTTTTCACCTGAAAAACCCAAGGTTTTTGAACTCTTCATTTTCTTGCCACCCTGTAGGTCCAGCACTGAACAGCTTCATTATCCCCAGAGATAAGTTATTGCTGATGGAGAGCTGAGCAACAGATATTGTCACCAAGGTCCCTTTTAAACTCAAGGAAATGTCTCCTCTCAGCTTCACTGATACCTGTCCCTGCAGAAGCAGCTGAAGGCTGTGGTTGAACTGAGCCCCTGATATTTGGGAACTTCTCGTCTAGGATTAAAAAAAAAAAAGTGATTTTTAAAAAATTCTTGTCCTCTTGATGTACACAGGATTTCTAGAATTTTCCTTCCATGGGGCATTTTCAACACCCTGACTCTCCATTTCAAAGCTCAACTTTACTGAGTCCCAGCTCAGTGTTTACTTGTTAGCTTAGAGTAGTGCTGCCCTGAAGACAGAAACTTCCCTCATTTAGAGCCTACAGAATTTACAGAGCAGATAAAATAATTTATTGTTGAGACCACGGGGCTCCTTGGCCCAGGGGGTCTACAGTCAAAGCCTTGTTGCAGTGAGGACTCATGGTCAGTGTCTGACCCATGGAAGCTCCACTGATCTGTGTTTTCAGCTCCTTAACACATGCTCTAGAACCACCAGAAATATGTTTTCCATCTAGGCCCTTCCTAAGCCATACTGAAAATGATGGCCTGAGTAAAATTTTACGCCACACTTTAAGGTTTATGAGTTTGCAACGCGTAATTTACCCCTGGTGAGGGACTCAGTGGTGGTTTCGTGCTCTCTGTAATGCTCAGCCAACATTGGCCCTAAAGATAGATCATCAGTGTTTAAATTGTGAAAAGAATGTTGATGACATTTTCTTTTCTTTACTCCGCTCTAGACAAGAGAGGTTCATGTAAAACATAAGCTCTGGCCCCTTTCCAACGTTAATGCAATTTACTGCAAAAGTGCTCACTTTTTTAATTAAGCTGGAATGCTGCTACTCTTCCTAGGAATGCAAAGCCAAGGGGTTACTGACAGAGGGAAGGGCTGATGATGGCAATCTACAATTAACTGAGCAGGGAAAGGCTTTGCCACCTCTGCTGGGCTTTGCTCGGGAGTAAAATTTGCTCAAGGAGCAGATTTGGGACCCAGCAAGCAAAGAGGCTGCTCAACTGTCTGAGGAGTAATTCTGCAACCTCTTCCCTCTTCGGTGAAGTCACCATGATCAAGTGGCTGGGATGTGAATTTCATAGGCTGATCTAGTTTCTGAATAAATAAAAGTCTGGAATTTTTTTTTTTTTTAAACTTCAAATGGCTCAAAATGAAGAATCTACACCCCCTCCACATGTGCCCGTAGAAAGCTGTTTATGAAAGGAGAGCATAAAATATTTGATGATGGTTTTGATCTAGAACATGCAAACATTTGTCCTCTTGTGCCGGCTTCACCTGGTGGCTTTCATTTTCTTCGACATAAAGACAGGGTGAAGCAAAGTAATAGAAAAATAGAAAACATCTTTGTCGAAAATGAGATTGCAGCTGTGTAACTGGAGCGCACAACCATAAATCAGAATGTCAAATCCAAAGCACATGACTTTTTGCGAGTTCTCCATGTGTGCTATAATGTGATTACAGCCTGGTTACTATTATGATTTAAAACAAAGTCTTTCATGCTAGAAACAAAATGCGGAATGTGAGCAGCCTGGGGGAGAGAGACGGGAGACTTAGCCCTGCCTGTCAGAGGTGGGCTAGAGGGTTTCAAGTGCTTCTCCATCAGGTGTGAGGGAAGGACTCAACCCCAGCTTTGGCTGCAGTCTCAACATCAGGGACAAATTAGCCAGTGCTGCTCAGCTCTGTCTCACAATCCTCAATTAGGGATGGGGTAGGTTTCTGTCTGCCCATGTCACAGAAAATCCTAAAGCCAAATACACAGATTACAGGAGTCATTCTTTTCTGTCTATCATATAAACAAATGGTCCAGCTGTTATTGCTAAGATTCCAGTTTGAAAACTTGGACTTTCTTGTATAAACTTCAATGTAATGGTATTTAAAGTGTCATAGACAATAAGCATCTAATCCTAGTCAATAAATTGCAGACTAGTTGCATGAGCTTCGAGAGCTGTTAAAGACAGCTGTGCTTTTTTTGTAATTCAAGTCATTTCCAAATTGGGCAGCCCTCCTGGTGTATTTTCAGACAAACACAGTGTGCTCAGAAAATGTGTTGTTTGGAGCAGCACGAGCATGAAGGCAAGGGCGTCACAATCACCAAGAGACAGAGGGGGATCACATTCTCCATTTCTAAGAAGCTCAGGTTGACAAGGGGGAATTGCTGAGATGTCTATGAAATTAGTAAATGGCTCTGCAGGTCTCCCGAGGGAAAAATGTGGCCCCTAAGGAGAAGAAGGGGAATATTCCTATTAAATTCAGTTGAGCCAGCAATATAAATGAGTCCATAGAGACTCCCATTCCTTTCAGAGAGAGGGGAAAGAGGGCAAACATTTTTTAACTATCACTCAGCTGTTCTGGAGAAACAGCAGCCTGCAAGGTCTGAAGAGGGTGGACAAAGCAATATTTTCCAGGAATCAGCCAGCTGCCGTGCCCCTGAGGAAGCCTGGTTGGAGCCACATGGGCTCTACCAATGTGAGGTGTCTGGGACACATCTCAATGCACATGACTTCTCCTGCTGGGATCAAACACGAGGGGTCAGAACAGGGCTCCCTGGGTAGCAGATTTTGGGATCATGATCAGGGTTTTGCAGAAAGACCGGCAACCACCAGCCCCTCTAATTCCTCTTGTTGACCTCAGTAGGAGATCAATGCTTCTGAAGACCAGACAGGTGCTTGCAATAAGCTTTCAGAGCCTCCCCACCAGGCTCAGGGTGGAAACCTTGGCTCAGATGTGTATTTGCGAGGTATTTCAAACGTTACATTTGAAACCAGTTAGCACAGGGTCACTGCCTGGTATCGGGGGTGCCCTGCAGGATTTGGTGGAGTTGAAAGGTGCACTTGCTGCTGGGCTGTCACTCTCCCTCTGTGGCAGCTGCGGTGACAAACATCCAGTCGAGTTGTTTCAAGGATATTTTTCCACATCTGTGAGCACCAGGCAGATTAATCTATTCCTTTCCCTCCCACCCCCCTGTAAGTCATTTTATGGCCATCAGAAGGTTTACACCTGAGGAGCAGCCCTGCCTCCTGCTCTGTGGTGCTCAACATCTGCCCCTCAGCACGGATCAAATATCCCTCTGCTTGTCAGCAGCATGAGTAAAACAGACAAGCTGGCGGAGAAAATATAAATCAAAAGCCTCCAATGCAGGGCAGGATTTTTCCGGACCTTTTCATGGGGCCGAGTCCCCGGCACGCTCACCTGGGGGTGCATAAATCCCACTGAGCACCTGCTGCAAGGGCATCCCAACACCAGGCTGGGTTCAGATATGTGCAGACAAGGTGCTTTTGTCCAACCCATCTCCCTGTGGGGAAGATGTCCAACCCATCTTCCCGCATGGGGAAGGGTCCTAGGATGGGCAGCCAAGCCCCAGTCCTGGAGCTGGGAGACTTGGGCTCAATTTCCAGCTTGGCCACAGGCTTCCTGTGTGGTCTTGGGCAAATCATACAGTGCACAGCCCACTCTCAGCGTGCTGATATTTTGAGAGAGCCGTGGTTTGGCAGGTGAAGAGGGGAGAGGAGGGTTTATTATTAGCGCTGGTCGAAGCACAAGCGCCGGCTCCGTTGCAGTTTTGCAACTCTCTGGGAGCAGGGTTGGGAGGGGAAGGCTCATCCAAACTTGTGCACCCCGGGGATTCATCCCAGCCTCATGTGCAAGTGGCAGCATCTCCGGGAAAGCAACTCTTGCTGCTCCAAGCAGCCGAGAAACCAGCCCACCATCACGTACGTCCTCAGGAATGCGCGCCTGTGTGGGTCTCTGTAGACAACCCTGATTCATCACCTCCAGAGCAATTAATAAAAACTCAGGCTGGCCCTTCCCCAATATATTGAAAATGATTTGCAATTTGAGAGCCAGAGTCAGTGTTGTTTTTCACATGGAATCAGTTTAATTAATCACACTGTTTGAACAGCTGGGTCCACCATGCACTTCTACTCGAGTTCAGCATTCCTAGAAAACTTGTCAAGTATGAATCAAAATAATACCATCTCCCTGCTTCCAGTGATTAATCGTATATCTCTCCTCCTCATTCACACCTAAACATCAGCTAAATCAAAAGCAGCCTCCTTCCCCACCATGGAGTTTGTGGCTACTTGCCAGTCTAGGATAAATTATCTAGAGAAGGCTTTGAAAAGCTGTTGGGTTACCCTCAAACTTCAGTTATCAACCTCTGTTGCAATTTCACATGTATTTGTAGTCTCTAGGAGCCAGGGACCGCACAGGAAAAGTGCACATTCCAAAATTAAGGATTTGTGGCGCAGAATTAAAAAAATAAAATTAATTTCTTGCATCTGGAAGTCCAAGTGAGGTATTTGCGGGAGGTCTCCAAAGGGCATCTGAACAAAGGGTCAGAGTTTTGAAGAATATGGCTCTGATTTCCAGTGAGGAGTCTGGTATGTCCTGCACATTTCTGTTTGCTTAAAACAAGGCTCTGACTCTGGCTTTGCAGCACTCTGCCGGCACAGATGGTGGATCCTGGTCACCAGCACCACATGTGAGCTGTGAGCTTGGGATGTCAGGGCTCAGGCATGGAATGGTGGCTCTGCAAGCCAGGATGAACATGGAAGATGTGGATACATGTGGGATTTGTCCCAAGTCTGAGGAACTCTTGCCAAGTGGGTACAAGTTACAGCCACACCGGCCCTCCCCGGAAAACCACAGATTTTGAGAGTGCAAAAGTGAAGATGTTTGTGAAAAGAAGGGAAAGCTTTGGGCAGACATTGGAAGTTTGGCTTTTAGAGGGCAAAGGAGAGCCCTTGAGGCTGTTGGGATTGCTCACCCCAAAGGAGTCATAGGATAGCACAGCAACTTTACTCACCAAATCCCCTCTGCAGAAACCTGCCCCCAGCCCTGGAAGGGATTAAGGCTTGTTTTCCTCCTGCCATGCCACTGGGCATGAGCCTTGGGAAATGAAAAAGGGGGTAGAAATAGATGAGCCTTCCCTGAGAAACATCCAAGAGGAGCTAAATAAATATGGGGTTTCTTTTAAGTAAAGTTGGGATCAAGGAAGGAAGGAGATTAGAGCCAAAAGGGAACTAAAAGGTAACACCTGGTCCTTTTCAGGGATCCCCAGTAGAAACAGGCTTTGTCTGGACATGGAAAGTGTCCAGAGGAGCCTTTCCTTCAGCACAACAGGAGATACAAGTAGGGAAGTGAGGTTTGGAGACATTGCTTGATGCCTCTTTCCGGTCCCAACATCTCCACACTGCAGGGGAAATGCATCAGGCCTGGAGATATGACCCTGATCACCCTAGAGGACATTCAATCCATCTGTGCTCAACAGAGAAGTACCCCATGGAGGCACTTGAGCTGCCTTCAAGTGACCAAGTGCTGCCTAGAAGGATCAAATACTGTTCTGGGGCTGTCACAGCGTTACAGGGCCAGGACAAGGCAATGAGCCCAATCTCCAGGCAGCACAGTGGCATCCAGGGATGGACAAATGAACACAGAAACTTGAGGCTGCTCTCCCATCCTTCTCTCACAGCATTCAGCCTTGACATTAGCACCATTCCACCCATCCATTCCCCACAGGTGAGTCCTTCCCATGTACTTCCACACGAAACACCACAAAATAGGAGCAGGCAGGGGTGAGGAGAAGCTTTGTCCTGCCAGGATGGCAGGCAGGGGTGAGGAGAAACTTTGTCCTGCCAGGATGGCTGTGGAAAGTCTGCTGGGAACCCATCAATCGGCCCTGTCACCAGGGGTGCCAATTAACCAGAGTAAAGTGCCTTTGGGAGATAAGCAAAGCCAATCGTTGACCTTCTGAGGACTGAGTGATAGCAGGACAAGCCCTTAACTTGACAGCTGAGCAGGCAGCCCATGACGTGTCCCTGTTGCTGGAGGCCTTTCCCAGAGGTTCCCTGTCTGCTTTTGAAGCCCATGGTCCTGTATTTTGGTGGCAATACTGTGAATTCTTTTCGAGAGGAAAAGGGCGGCTGTCGTTTTCTCGAGATCGTTGTGTTTTTCCATCCCCGCCGTCTGCTGACCCATGTGCCCTGCCATGACTTGTGGCAGAGCAGGTGTCCTGCAGGCTCCTCAAGAGTGACACGCAAGTGTGGCTGCCAGAGGATGTGTGTCAGAGCGCCTGCCAGGGGTTTGTCCTTAAATGTGCTGTTGGTGACATCCCCTGCTCTGCTCAGAATGTGTAAAACACCAGACTGCTGCAAAAATCAGCCCTCAGAATGAATCACACCTCACTGTCCCACTCAGAGTGTTCATTCAGGCAGGCCTGGTTTGCTTTGCAAACCCTTCAGGAGTTCCCTACCATGGTCTTCAGCTGCCTGGGGTCACACATGGCAGAGAAAGGAGGGAATAATCTCTCCCTGCATCCATCCAAACCATCCTGGAGGGTATCTTGCAGCAAACCCAAGGAACTTTCTAACAGGCAGGATAAAAAGTCAGGATGAGAGTACCTGGGGAGGATGTGGTGTCTCCATCACCAGGCTGAGCTGGTTCTGTCACAGGGCAGGAGGATGGGGACTTCTCCCAGCCCTGGGACCCACACATCTGTGCATGCAAAAGATGTGATGATGAAATGATTTTGCTGCTCCCTCGGGCTTCTCAGCCACAAATTCCCCTCATCAGATCCCACTTCTTCTATATGATTCTGGCAAGAAAATGCATACTTTGAAAAAAAATTAAAAGAAAAAAAAAAGGAAAAGAAAAGAAAAACCCTGGGTTTGCTCTCTATAATGATACCAGATATCCTGCCAACGAAAATACAAACCCTGAAATGGATCTAGTTCTTTTCCCACATTTTTCTAAATATAAGGTCTGAATAGCAGCTCCAAGCTCTCACTTGGAAGGAAAGCTGCAGCCCAGGGCTGGGGTTCAGCTCAGCAGGGGGATGATTGCCTTCGGCAGTGCCTCAGGATTGCATCCCCCATGGGAGGCTTTCCCGGGAAGCTGAGCTGCTCCATCGGGGCTGGAACACGTGGGCAGCGGTGTGGGGTCAGCCCAGGCTCCCAGCAACACCTTGTGCTGCTTCCAAGCTAGAGGGAGACTTTTGTCAGGATAACAAATGGAGCAGAACCAGCCAGGAGCTGGGATCCTTGTCTGGGTGGACTGGGGCTCTGAGGGGATTTGCAGCCAGGTGAGAAAAGGCTGCTGAGCTCTGATCCATCCTTGAGGGTTCCCCACCTGGCTGTGTTTTGATACCTAAAGGTGTTAACCTGCATCCTTATCAATTTTCTCCAAAAGTTTAATAGACAGCTCTAAATCAGCAGTGAAGAGACCAGTGTTACTGCCTCCATTGGGCATTTCTAGTTTTCTTCCCACTGCTTGGATTACAACAGCAATTAAAAAAATAATTAGAAATAAATGAAAAATACAGCCTTGAGATCAGAAGGTTTTTTTCCCATTTGTGCACATACAGTTCCCCTCCCTCAGGTCTTGCCATAGGGTCCAGGATCCCAGGATCCCAGGATGTCCAGGAAACAGAATTTCTAGAGTTTTCCTTCCATGGGGCATTTTCAACACCCTGACTCTCCATTTCAAAGCTCAACTTTACTGAGTCCCAGCTCAGTGTTTACTTGTTAGCTTAGAGTAGCGCTGTCCTGAAGACAGAAACTTCCCTCATTTAGAGCCTACAGAATTTACAGAGCAGATAAAATAATTTATTGTTGAGACCATGGGGCTCCTTGGCCCAGGGGGTCTACAGTCAAAGCCTTGTTGCAGTGAGGATTCATGGTCAGTGTCTGACCCATGGAAGCTCCACTGATGTGTGTTTTCAGCTCCTTAACACATGCTCTAGAACCACCAGAAATATGTTTTCCATCTAGGCCCTTCCTAAGCCATACTGAAAATGATGGCTTGAGTAAAATTAAATCCCAAGGATTGCAGCCCAGTCTTACACAGGTATCAGCAGAAAATAAAGGTCCTGGCGAGTTCAGCAGCAGTTGGGGCCAGTGCAAATCAGTGACTGCTGTATGAGGCCAGGGTATAATCATTTCTGATTGCTTCAGCTCCCTCTGGATGCTGTGCAATTGCTTATGCCCTGCCTGGGATATTCCAGGGCAGCGATATAACTCAGAAAAAGCACAGCTGAACCTGGGAGCATCACAGGCAAATTAAAGGCCAGATGGGGAATCTACTGAAATGAGCAGCCTTCTTAGTGGGTTGGGGTCATCATTAAAATCTGAATATTTGTGTCTTTTCAGCTGGACTCTCTCTTGGGCTGCAAGGCTGGGTTTTCTTCCACTCACAATTTAATCATCAGATCTTTTTCAGGGTCTTTTCCAGGTCTTGGACTGCATTAGGTTTACAGGACCATCCACCACTTCCCCTTCAGGTTGCTCCCATGGAGTATTTTTGCTCCTTTCACTCTCTCTTTTGCCTTGGCAGGAGCAGGGGAGGTTGGAGGTGCCAATGGAAACACAGATCCTACAACCCCCAGCTTCTAGCCCTGGAGGAGAGGGGTGCTCTGAGGAAGCCTGGAGGAGTGCTGGAGGTGGGAGTGACCAACACCTGGGGACACTGCTGGGCCTCCCCCTGAGCCAGTGCCACCTTCCCGGCAGTTTCCTCAAGCCACATTTGTAAAAACAAAATATCCATTAAAAGAAATTACCTTTTTTCCAAACGACCTTTTGGAAAAGATCACCATTTTGGAAACAGTGCTTTCTTTTTTTTTTTTTTTTCCAATAAGGACATTGGAAAATGCTGATTTTTATTTTCTTTTTTTCCCCTCCATTTTCATTTTTTCCTCTCATTCTCTCTCTCTTTTTTTTTTCTTTTTTTTCTTTTCCATTTCCAAAGTCTGGATCCTCCAGTCCTCTCATTAAACGAAAATGTTCCTTTGAGTGGGAAGCTGCAGGGATGTGTCTGGGTGAAGCCTCCTAGGGATGTCTGGCCCTGAGCTTGGTGGGAACGGGCATTTATTCACTCAGAGCAGACTTTTTTTGTGTGGCAGTCTCTGAACAGCCCCTGGTATCTGCCTGTGCTTTCATATGTAAGTCATTCAAAACATTCCCTGTGTTTTTCTGCTCATAAAACTGCTGAGGTACATCCTGCACAGTGAACAAATTACTCAGCTTTAAGCAGATATTTATGCTAATTATCCATGGGAAACTCTTTCTGCCATTGTAGTTTTTCATCTGCTGGCATAATATTCCAAAGGTTTTATGTGGCGTTAACTATCAGCAGTAAAATCCCCTGAAAGTAACATGAGAAGGAAGAATCTGCTCTGCATACATTTATTTTCTTTAAATGTTCTTGATTTGCCTTCTATGAGATGAAAGTGTTTACACTCAGCACTCCCTCCCCATCACTGCAGCAGCCTCCTCTCCCTGCCTGCTCTTCCTTCAGTTTATTTACCGAAGAATATTCATATTTTGTAAATCCCAGGTATTTATTCTCTTGATTATTTTGGCATGGTGCATTTTGAGGATGCTTGCTTTGTTTTAAGCAAATCTTTTTTCTGCCTTTGAAAAGCAGAGCACTAGTAAAAACAAAGGCAACAGCAATATTTGTTAATGTAAGTCCACGCTCCTAAAATATTTATTCTTTTTTCATATGAAGAAGATTAAATGCTTGCAAAATTCTACAGAGACATGCACATATTTGACCCAGAAGGATTTCTCTTGGGATTTGTAACAGCAAATGTGTGTTGAACAAAACGTCTTGGCCCTGTACAAACTTACTTTGTGTTCTGAAAGCCAAAAACTTCATTTTAGCATGACCTTAGAAGAATAGTGATACTTTTAGTATTTCCTGGTATTTGGTGCAAGGAATGTTTTTATTTGAATGCAGATGTCATTTGGTTTACAGGAAGGATTTGGTAACATGTCCATGCCAGTACTGCACTTATCCCAAATTTCCTGCTATGGAGGAAGAACATATGTCAAAGCTCACTGTTTGTTAAATTGAAAAGATTCAGTACACCAGAAGCTTCTCTTCTAAACATTGTGACTTTGTGCAATTTACAGAATGTTCTATCTCCATTAAACAATAAACCCTTGACCCCTGGCGCTGGCTTTCGGGATCCTGCTATTTGAGAAGGTAGACATAATGGATGGCAATAATAAATGAAAAGTTCAAGAGGTTAAGAAAAACTGTTTAATTATTTCTCTAGAGCGTGGGCTGCAGAAGAATTGCATATCTGCCTTCTCTCCTGCAGGAACCCTGCAAGGAATGACTGGGGCAGTGCAGTTTGGGCAGGGGATAAAGCAGGTTGCTGGCCCTCAGCTGTGTTTATGAACAAACAGTCTCTGGATACTCTTCCATCCCTGAACCTTTCAGCTTTCTGTGAGTTAACTCCCTGCCAGCAGTGAGCCTGTGCCAGCCCCACAAACCTCAGCATCTGTTTTGCAAGGCTCTTTTATTTGTTAGCATGTGAAAGCTATTGCTCATGTGTGCTTCCCAGCTGTGGTGTGCTTGGGCTTGGTATCTTTAAAGACATCTTTGCTTTATTTTCTTGTTGAACCCAGACACACACAAAGCACAGAGCTCTCCCCTCCCTGCATGAGCCAGCTCTGCTGACAGGTCACCCTTCCCTGCCTTTCCTCTATGCAAACTCAGGACAAACTTCATGACAAGAAAATCAGGAGGCTTTTCCTTCCTTCCCTTGAACAGGCAGCTCTCCTTTTTACACTCCTCTTTGGTTTCTGTCACAGCACTTGCTGCATTCAATTACCACGGGCTGTATCATGGGACCGAGAGCCCTGAGCTAAAATCATCATCCTCTAGTTATGCAAGTCACTGTACAAACAGCCAGCCAGGGAAAGGCTGCTCCAAAAACATCCACAGCAGGGCAAGGGGTGAGGGAGACACAGGGATCAGGAGTCATCACATCCAAGTTCAAACACATCCAAGGCAGAGCCTCAGATAGAATCCTGCTCATGGTCTGGCCTGTGGCCACCTGCTGATGAACATTTCCTTCTCTTGGACATAGAGAATCATGGAATGGTTTAGTTTGGAAGGGACCTTAGACATCACCCAATTCTACCCCCCTGCCATGGGCAGGGACACCTTCCACTATCCCAGGTTGCTCCAAGCCTCATCCATCCTGGCCTTGGACACTTCCAGGGATCCAGGGGCAGCCACAGCTTCTCTGGGCACCCTGTGCCAGGGCCTCCCCACCCTCACAGCCAAGATTTTTTTCTATGCTTTTTTGTGGTGTCTCCTGGGAGGTCTTCCATGTACATGAGTGTGGCAGGACACAGGTGTGGGTTGGACACAGTGGTGGGGGCACCCAAGGAGGAGCAGGAATGTCTCTGTCACTGGGACACAGCCCTGCACGGCAATGGGAACATCCCAGTGAATCTCCACCATCTAATTCCGAGGGTAAGTGCTCTGCTTTGGGATCACAGCTTGCCATGATGCTTGCCATGCTCACACCACACCTTGCCATGATGCTTGCCATGCTCACACCACATCTTGCCATGATGCTTGCCATGCTCACATCACAGCTTGCCACGCAGGACCTGGTTACTGGCATGGTTTAGTGGCAGGCTTGGCAGTGCTGCTTTAACTCTTTGGACTCAATGACTTTAAAGGTCCTTTTCCAACCCAAATGAATCTTTGATCCATGTTTGGCCCCCTTCTTTATGTGTCTTGCATAGCTCAAGGCTTCCTCTGAGGGTGCTTAAGGAGAGGAAATTCATCATATAATGCTGAGGCCAGGAGATGGAGCAGACCCTCCTTTGGGGTAAATCAGCTTGTACACGTCACCTCCAAGACTCTAGATCAGTGTGTTAGCTAGAATGTTGGCCAAAGGCTTTTTATTACTATTTTATGACAGATTTTGAAAGGGTTTTAATAGCTTTTCACACTCACTTTCTCCATCTAAGTGCCTTGATCTGCAGCTTATACCATCAGGAGTCGTTTTCCCAAGATGGGCCTGACGTAAGAAGAATGGCTTGACTTTGTTCTTTCTGAATAACCCCCTTTAAATCAGCTTTTCCTCTCTGCCTACTGTGTGGGATATGAAAGCATCCCAAACACAATCCCTCTGGTCTCCCCACAGCTCTGTCAGGCGGGTGGGAAACGTGACGTCACTTTGTGACCCTGGTGGGTCCCTCTCTGTTTAAATAAACAGCCCAGGTTTTGTGTAATGTTACACTCCATCAGGAGCCCTGGAACAATAACAGAGCAGGAACCACTCACATGATTCCTCTGGGATGGATCAACAAACAGAAGGAGAGTTGGGCACATGCAGGTTGGATGGGATGTGTCCCCAGTCTGCCACCAGATGAGCAAAAGGGCTTTCCATGGCCTTTATTTGGTAAATTACCCTTTATTTAGTAAAGCATCAAAATAAAAATGCTTTGGGTGGAAGATTCTTTGAGCCCAAAATAAGTTCTAAGCAGAAAGTACACATGAATATCATTTCCATAGATTTGATGTTAAAGAGTCTAATGCTTACTGTTGCTAAGGCAATGGAGGGGGTCATCCCCAAAAAATGTGTTTGTAAGCACTCTCCTTCTGCACCCCTGAGGTTGTGATGCAGCCTCCTGCCCAGGTTTTGGTTTCTTTCCACAAGGGACATGATTTAGGTCCACCAGCCATAGTGACAGAATTCAGCCAAGGCCTGCAGGTGATGAGAAAAAAAAAGTCCAGAGAGTGGGAACACAGTCTGTTTATGGGACATGGGAGATCATCCTGGCAGAATCTCCAAAGCAGAGGGATTTCTCCTCTCTGTCCCAGTCCTGGAGTACGTGACATTTTCCTCACACTGGCTACTTCTTCAATGAGAAAACCGTGGGATTTTGAGGTCAGTCTTCCTTAGTAAATTCCCCATCAGCTAATGACTAAAATAACGATTCCCCACCCTGTCCCCTCCCTTCCCCTCGTGGGTGTGGTGGGAGAACAGTCTCATTTCCACTCAAGAAGGTGTAAGGAGGAGCTTTGGCTCCTGGCACCAGCTGTCCCCACTTGACCTGGCTGCCAGTGGTATCTGTCCCTTTGGCCCGGGGAGGTTCAAGGAGACCGAATGGGATCATGACCAGGTCCCTCCCTTGGATGCTGCTGGCCACACAGCCTGGCAAGCCTCAGGCTGGGAAGCCTTTGCTGCATCCTTCTCTGGGCACACTGAGTGCCTCTGGGCTCCAGGCCACTGGGACAGCTCCACATCCAGCCGGAATTCCAGCAGCTCCCGTCCAACCACAGCACAGAGCAGCTTTGGGCCACGTTCAAACCACTCACTGCAGCCCCAGACAGAGATTTACTTGGACTTGCAAATGACCTGGGGTTTTTCCACCTTTCCCTGTGGATGGTGTTTCCCATGTCATTATTGCTCCTCTCTGGAGTGCCTTCAAGTGCTTCCATTTTTCTGGAAGGTGAGGTTCCCCTTCTCATGTGAGGTTCCCCTTCTACCTGAACACAAAACCTTGGCCAAAAGAGATTGTTTGTTCCTCATGGCAATGTCACTAACTGCAGGCTCTCTGTCTCCAGAGTTCCTCAGCCAGCTTTTCTCTCACCACAGGCTGATAGGTACAAGCAAAACACACGAGCCAGAGAAAGCCCTGAAGTCACTGGTTCATCCTGAAAGAAAATGGAATATGTGCAGCCTCCTCTCAGGAGATTTTGGATTTACCTTGTTTTTGGGGAGGACACCCTGCAGCACACAAGACACATGGCTGAAGTGGGATATGAAAAAACCCCAGGGTTTTTTTTTGCTTCCCATCATGTGTCAGCAATGATGTCTCACTTCTTCAAAGCCACTCTTCAGCCCAGCTGGGACAGGTACAGACCCACCATCATCTTGGGTTTCCCTTTCAGAGCCACTCAAGTACCACTGAGGGTCCCAGTTTCTAAGAAATTGGTGACACCATATCTTGGCAATTTGGTAATGGACCAAACCAACCATGATGGCAAATTTTCTGCTCCTGGTCCTTCATCCAGAGGAGATTGGCACTGCTGGAATCCCCCCTTCCCTTGGAAATGTCTCTCATCATTTTTGCACAGCAGCATCAGGAGGGAGTTCCTCAGCTCTGCCAGAGGAGCAAGGGGAACCTCGTATAAACCTCAGGGACACCCTGGCCAGGGGAAAGCCAACAAAAATAATGACTCATTTGACCCCTCACAAGACAGCCAGCACCCAAAAGTTTTCCACACAGTGTTAAAAACACCATGCACTGGCCTCAACTCATGCCGGCCATGCCAGACTCCCACCTGTTTATGTGGAAAACTTTATACACCCAAAGCATGAAGTTTTTCAGCATAATGTGTTGGGTGGATCAAGGTTTCCATGTGCTCCACTGCTGTCAAGAGGCAGTGTCTCAGCCACCACGGGACGGTGCAAGGAGGGCACAGAAAGTTTGAGTCTTCAGGAGCTCATTTGCAGCAGCTCCCTCATTCCTTAGGCACTCAGAGACCTCTCACCTCCTGCCCTTTAATGCACAGAGTGCAGGCTGGAGCAGCTCTGGGGGATGAAAGAAAAGCCCCACTCCTGCACTGCTCTGCAGCTGTGCCCTGGGGGAGGGCCTGGACAGAGGTGAGGATAGAGGTATCCCCTAACAACTGAAATTATCAGGATGGTGGGTACAAAATGTGACAAAATAGAGTGGATTTAGGTAAAGCAATGCAAGAGGCGGGGCCTGAAAGCAGAAGACCAGATGATAAGAAAGCCTTGTTTGGAAAGAAGCTGTGTGCACTCACATGGTGACTCCTGAGGTGTCCTGTGCAGGGCTGAGAGTTGGACTCAATGATCCCTGTAGGGCCCTTCCAACTCAGAATATTCTGTGATTCTGTGACTCTGCACAAAATGTTTGTGGCAAAAGGTGAAGTGCAAACATCCTCTCTCAGGAAAATTGCCTTTGTGCAGGGGCAGTGTCAGAATTAGTGCTGGCCATCCTCAATCTAGGATGAGGGACATGACTAAAATACTGGGGAAGGTACCTGGACAAAGCCAACAGCACTCCCAGACGCTCTGGAGTACATGAATGAGACCTGGTGCATCCTCCCAGCCAGGTCTTGGGCAAAGGTGTTGCATGTCCTGATCCCCAAGTTCAGTCTTCTGTGCTGCTATTTGAACACTTGTCCCTGAAAGCATGGAGAACAGAGCATTTTTCCTTCAGCCACAGAAATGCAACACTGCTCATGCTGGGAGGGACTTGGCAGGTTTGGAACTCAGGGTCAGAACTGAAGTCAGATCAGTTTGCTCAGGGCTTTTTTAGTCACATCTAAAAAACCTCCAGTTTTTCACACTCCAAATTCCTGACTGGTATTAAGTCCCCTTGTGAACTTCCACTTCCCAGGCTGAACAAGATCTGATCCTTCTGCACCTCCCTGTAGGACCATCCAACCCATCATGGTGGCCATCTGCTAAACTCAGTCCAGTTTATTGGCATTTTGTTTGTGCTGGGGACACAAACTTGGACAGTGCATCCCAGACAAGATCTAATAGTCCCTGGGAAGTGGGAATAGTCACAACCTCTCATGTGCTTGCTGTGCTGCTGCTGTACATTTCTCACATGTCACAATTTGTTATGGGTGTCTCAACAAGCAGTTAGAAAAGCTCCTGGTTGGAATAATTTCCAATTGCAGAATGCAGTTGCATTTCTCAAACCCAGAGCAAGAAAACATCAAATAGTGATAATCAAAAGTGACATCGTTTGACTGAAAAATACACAACCCATTTATTACAAATCCTGGCCATGTTTTCTCTTGCTTCTTCCCTGGAGAAGCCACACTGCCAAGGGCTGGGTGTCCTGGGGACAGTCACACTGAGGCAAAGCCATTCTCCCTTGCTGAGTTCTGCTCTTGGACACTGATGAGTTGAACTCTGAGTTGATCGAGGTCCCGGGACTGCAGTGGTGAGTGACAGCTTTGTTAAGCTGTGATTGATGACTTTGCTACCAAATTCTGATTAATGTTTCCTTCCAAAGCCTCCTTGCCCTCACAATATGCTGTCCATTAGCCCCTGCCAATATCTGCCTGGAATAACCTCCTGGCTGTGATGGGCGTTGTGTGATTATGGTTATCTAAACGTGTGAATAATTGGGAGGTTATGCCATATTACATGCTTCATCAAGTCCTCTATTCCAGTTTCAGGGAAACATTTGAAGTTCAACACTATGTCTCAATTATGCCTGAATTTCTGGCAAGGGGGAAAAAAAAAAGTCCCATTAACGAAGCTGTCAAAAACACATTCTGCTTTAAATTTCCTGGGACAATTGGACAATGAAACTTGCTCGCTCAGTAAAGAGCTGCTTTCTCCTCACAGTATTAACAGGCTCTTGGATTTATTGGATTTCTTTCTTGCTTGGGCTCTGAAATGAGATCCTGATAAAAAGGAGTTGCACAGTAAATGAGTAAGCTCTGTAAACAATAAATTTTGTGATGAAACATTTATCTCCAGACAGTCTATATGGAAAGCAATGCTGTTCTGGTGGGATATGTAATGAGTTTGCACTGTGGTGATATTTGTAAATTATAAAGGAAATAAAATAGGTCTGTTGTTGCAGTGCTGAGACAATATTGTTATTGAAAGCAAGACTTTATCCCCACGTGTGCTTTGGAGGGCATGGGCCTGTCCTGGGACTCTGCCCCAGGCAGCTTTACACTTCAGAATTTTTATGGGGAACAAACCTATCAATATACTGACAAATCCCTCTGAAATTTCAGGAGCAAAGAGCAAAGTGCTATTGTAGAGTTACAGATGTCAGCGCTGGACACTGTCACAGGCTCTCCAAAACAGAGCTGGGTGCTAACTGGGATGCCAGACCTCCAGCTGGTTTTTCTCCCAGTGCTCACATTGTGTGTGCTGGCAGCATGTTCTGCCAGGACAGGGGAGACTGGTACAGGCTGAGCTCAGTGTGAGCAGACACAGATCAAGAGGTGGCTGGAGAAGTCCAAGAGGTGCTCAGGGAGAGGTAGGACAATACCAATATCCATCACCTCTTCAGCTTGTTCTGCCACTGTTCCCAGTGTCAGACTGGTTTGGGACTGGGAAGTCACCATTCAACTTGTTGCAGTGGAGGTAAGTGAAATCATCAGGAAAAAGCTTTTTTTTCCCCTCAAGGAGAGTATGAAAAACTTTTCCTCTGCACATTTCCTCCATGAAGTGGAGGCCATCTGAATCTTAGCTTCCTGCTCAGTTGTAACTGTGTGGAGAGGAAGGATTCATGCCCCATCACCAGAGGGACCAAGCAGGAACCAGCCCGTGGCCATTCAGGGGCTGGACAAGGTAACACTGGGCAGCAGTGGTGCCAGAGCAGGGGTGGGGATTATGCTTTATGTTCTGTGTGTGCTGAACAGGGGCCACCAGCTGTGGCAGCTCCTCAGTCCCTGGTTCTGGAGGGATGGCTGTGCAGTAAGGTCACCTGTGAGATGATGACAGAGCCAGTCCCACACCTTGGCTTGCCCCATGTGTCACCCATGGTACCTGGACTGGCGTGACCAGGGACAACTCCTCACGGCTGTGGTTTCCCTGTGGTGGGAAAGCAGCTGGCAGGCTCAGTGACAAAGCTACACAACCATGAAATCACCTTTAATATGGACAGCAGCCATGTAAGTTGATGCTCTTCTCCACCTCCCCCCTCTTTGGGTGCTTCCCTTTCTCTTTCAGGGTGCTCCCTGCTGCAAATCCCACAGGGAATATCCCCTGTCCAGCAAGAGAGAGGGATGCTGAGTTCATGGTGCCTCTTGCCATGCAACAACAGTGGCAAAGATGAGGCAGTGAAAGGCTGCAGGAGAATCCCAGCAAGGTGGATGTGTGGAGACAGGCCAAATGTGTTAATATTTCCCGAAATATTGCAAAATACATCCAGCCTTGACCTACAGTGAAAGCACAAGCAGTAGAGGAATCTAAAGCGTGCAGATGCATTGCATACCAGCATGGAAAAGTGACAGCAAAACAGGGCCAAAGCAGGCCAACCACACTCCCTTGGGAGTCTAGGAAATAAGTGAATCAAACAGGGCTTGGGGCCAAAACAGGCCAAAAAAAAAGGATCCCTTTAGGAGTCCAGGAAATAAAATGAATCAAAGTGTGTTTGGGGCTGTTACAGGCCAACCACAATCCCTCTGGAGTCCAGAAAATGAGTTTAACTATTGTCCAGGCCAAGACAGGCAATTAAGCTTCCCCCACAGGGACAAGTCAGTTGTGAACAGCAGAAAGTGGGGCCATTCTGCCCTGCCTTGGTCAGGACCCCAAAGCACAGGTCAGCAGCCTCCTGCTCACCCAGTTTCCCTTGGGAAGCCCCAGAAGCCCAGGATGCACATCTGGAGCTCTGGGACAGAGTCACCTCCCAGCCTTAAATTCTCTTTGACTTTCACAGTCCCTTTAATCATAGAATCCCAGAGTCACTGGTGTTGGAAAAGACCTCCAGGACCAGCGAGTTCCAGCCTGTGATTGATCCCTACCTCATCACCAGCCCAGAGCACTGAGTGCCACATCCAGGCATTCCTTGGATACCTCCAGGGATGGAGACTCCATCACCTCCCTCAGCAGCTCTTTCCAATGCTAAACAACACTTTCAGTGAAGAAATTCTTCCTGATGTGCAACCTGACCTCCCCTGGCACAACTTGAAGCTGTTTCCCCTTGTCCTGTCCCTGTTCCCTGGGAGCAGAGCCTGACCCCCCCGGCTGTCCCCTCCTGTCAGGGAGTTGTGCAGAGCCACAAGGGCCCCCCTGAGCCTCCTTTTCTCCAGGCTGAGCCCCTTTCCAGCTCCCTCAGCCTCTCCTGGGGCTCCAGACCCTTCTCCAGCCCCATTTCCCTTCTCTGGACATTCTCCAGCCGCTCAATGTCCTTCCTGAATTGAGGAGCCCAGAACTGGACACAGCACTTGGTGTTCTCAGCAGTGCCCAGCACAGAGGGACAATCACTGCCCTGGTCCTGTGGCCACACTATTCCTGATCCAGGCCAGGTGCCAATGGCCTTCTAGCCCACCTGGGCACATGCTGGGCTCATACTCAGCTGCTCCCCTGCAATCTCTCTGGATTTCCCTGGAGGAAATCCCAGCTGCACATGCCCAGGTCAAGAGCTGTCCTGGCCTCTCTGTGCTCATGGAGGTCATGCCTGTGGCTCTGCTGAATGTCCTCATGGACATGTTTGCAGCAGCACTGACCAAGCCTGCAGCAGCCTTGCCCAAATTCATGGTGGTGTTGGCGGTTTGTGGCAAAGATGATTTGTGCACTTCAAAAAGGATCAGGAATAAGTTTCTTCCACCGTTCTAGGCTGGCAGGTCCAGGCCCACAGATGCCAGGTGAGAAGCATAGTCTGCATTTGAGCATCTCCACATGAGGATTTTTAAATTTCTTTTTATTTTTTGCAAATGGTCACAATCCATGGGGGGCCTCAGCATCTCAGCATCTCAGGACCTCAGCACTGCTGTCACTGAGGGGCCACAGAGCAAGCAGCCACTCCATTTCATCCCTGAAGCAAATGGTGGCTAAATGGGGAATAAATCAGAGGAGGTACTGACAGTCTGCAGTCAGACCTAGGGATTTACTGCTGCAAGAGGTTTATTAATAGAGCTGTGGATGTTGCAGGCCTGTCTGTGATGGGCTGTGGGATAATTTAATGATCAGTAAAGATAGAAAGCTGAGATAAGCCTAACTGTAGTGTCCACATTAGCAGTGTTCCCTCTCTGTGCTGGCTTAGCTCCCTTGGAAGGGGCAGCCAGAGATGAAGTAAATCAGGTGTCCCTGTCCTGTGCCCCTCCATTAAGGCAAATTGCTCTTTACTTACTCACCAGCACCCTCCTGAGGGTAGCAGGCAGTGAATTGTCCCCTCAGGCTGAAGAACAGAGGTGGACCATGGAGTCCATGACCTTCCTAGAGGGACAGACAGCACCAGCACAAAGTTGCATCTCTGGAGGGTGGAGTGTAGAGAGACAAACACCACCAGCCAATATCCAAAATGGGATTTTTAAGTAAGTGACCCAGTCTTAATCACCCCTGGAGGTCATAAACAGCTCAGGCAGCATCATGAGGAGTCTTCCACGAGATACCTGTGGCTGAGAATGTTGCTATCACTCATGGTACTTTTGGTGACCTCCAGAGAAAGCAGAATTCTTGGCTTCCTGACACCCTTTACCTTCTTAAAATGAAGAAGAGAAGAAACCAAGAACTGAAAATGAACTGAGAACTCAAAGTTGGCACCACTGGGGTTTCTCTCAGCCTTTTAGATTTGGGTCAAATTGCTATTGAGCAGGGGAATTTCTGTTGTAGGAGGAAGAGGTTAGGCAGCAGCACAAGTGTCCACTCTGTCCACAACCCAGTTTATTGGTGTGTCTTTTCCTGATGGACACACTGAAAAAAAGTGCAAAAGTCATCTCCTTCCCTGTCTCTGTGATGCTGCAACAAGTGAACTGACCTGGAGCAACACTGCCAGTTAAAATAAATTTCTGGAACTAAACTGAATTTCCTGGATTAAAAATGCAAACCCATTGAATGCAGCAAAATCACTGCAAATTCCTTCTTATTTGTGGTGGACACTCCCCAAAGTCTTCCTGGGGAAAGTAAAAAACCATGTGTGTCTTGTAATTAGATCTAAATGATTATGAAATTTTGGGAAATTGGTGTTTATGACACCTGCTGAGGTGAACTTCCTCCTCCTGCTGAGAGACGACAACGCAGGAAAAAGACCAAACCTAACTTGTCTGACCTCCCTCTGACCTACGACAAAATCACTCAAGACAATTTAACTTGAAAAAGTGATGGGCTCCCAGTTGTTTGTTGAACTGAAAAAAAAAAAAATCCCTTTCACTTCCAAGTACTAATTTTCATTATTCTGCATCTTCCTTCAGGGGAAAATCCAGAGTTATTTTGAAACCACAGGTGATATGACCCATTAAAGCTGGGATTTAAGTGCTGGTTTTATGCAGCAGATGGATAAACTATCAGTCACTTGCCTGTAGGTGGAAAAATCTTTGCTTAAGCCATTAACACTCCCCAGTGTAATACTACCTGTGTTCAGCAAAGGGAAATCTGTTTTCTTACTGTGATTTGATATTGGGAAATAACAGGAGGAGATAAGCTTTATAACAGCACTGGAAACCTGTCTGTGGTAAGAAATGAGCCACACAGCAAAACCACCTTTGGCATGAGCCTGGCTCTTCCACAGGGGGCAAGACAGCCCTGGCACAGGCTACAGACAGAAGGGACAGGAGAAGAAGAGCATTCTGCCTCATCCTGTGGGCTCCCAACATCCCTCCTGCCACGTGGAGGGATGCCCCAAGCAATGGATAGGTGGAATTTCGGCCTCAGCTCTGGCAGAGCACCCGCAGGTGCTCTCCCATATCACTGCCTAGAGCTCTGCTCCACTGCACAAACGCTGTCCTTAGCTGCTCCCGCTCATTTCCACACACTCTGAGTGTCCAGATCCAACAGGGGGATGGCTTCCAAGGAGAGGAAGCACAGATGTTGGGAAATCCAGGAAGGAGGCTCTCCTAGAGTGTTTAAATATGTAGCTGCTTAAGTGCATGGCTTCTCATTGTGCCTCTGACAGGCCCCATCCAACAGCCACTGGAGGCAGTGGAAAGGTGTCCCTGGAGTCAGGTGAGGTTAAACTGCACTTGCAGAATCTGGTGTTTATGCTCCTTTGAAATGCAGGTACTTAAAAAGCCATTGCCCATCCATCTATCCATCACAGGGCACTTGACTTCCACATTTCCCCCGAGTTACTGGATTTCCATGATCCAAACACGTGCCTGTTTCAATGCTACTGGCTGATCTCTCTGTTCCTTGCTGGAAGGGATCTCTATCTAGCAACTAAGAGAAGGTTGAAGGTTGTGTGTTTATGTTCAGTTTATTGTACCTTTTTTTTTCCTCGTGGTTCTCTCTGTGATGGTTCCCAAAGTCTCACATGTGGATGCAAACAGCAAAAGTTTCCATTTCCATTTCATTAAAAAAATGATGATGTTGATGAATTTGGCCAAGGTTTCAATCCTTCCCACTGTAAGAAATCCAGTCCTGTCCTGGATAGTTTTTCTGCTAAGTGGCTATTGGGTATTTTCCCAAGAAATGTAGAGTTCCTTTTTTCCTCTTCCATGCCATGGGGAGGGAAGGACACATAGCAGCACCTTTATTGTCCCTTGCCTCTTGACACATCTGTGGCAAAGGCTGCAGAGGCCTGGAACGGCTTCCCAGAGCACCAGCAAGGGATTTAAAACACAATCCCGTCTGCAGATTTAATAAGCTCCTTCTTCAGACAAAAGAGGAGCCTTTTGCAGGTCCCCACCAACGCTGGTGACTCCAACCCACCACGGAGCATGGTGAGTGCCTGGATCCCACAGGACTTCCAAGGCTTCACAGCTCAAGGAATAACCCAGCTCAGGGATGCCAATGCTCTGTGTGATTAAACTCCCTCACTGCTCACCAAGCACTGGGGAAAATGGATTTACACTAATGGGTACCTTATTTCCTAAATGAAAGTGTACTCTTGCATTCCTTTCCTTTCCTTTTTCTCTTTTGCTCTTTTTCAACCCTGAAGGCCAAATCCACAGCAGGTATAAGTCAGATGTGCAGAGCTCAGACCAGTTTGTCCCAGCTGAAGATCCTTGAGAGAGCTTTAGAATCTCTGCATCACATTTATGCAGGTCCTCAAAGTTCCTGACACAAGAACATTTTCCCAGCCCTCTTTTGTGGCAGCCAGGTGAATCCCACTTTTGTTTTTTGCGAGCAATCTGTCTCCACCATCCTTTTCTCTGATGCCACAAGTTGCTTATAAGGTGGCTGTAGAGAGCACCCTGAATCTCATCTCAGTGTGACTTACATGCTGCGCCTTTTGGTGGCTTTTCCTGAAACAATCTACAAGTGTGAAGTCTTTTCTCTATTTCCCCACTTTCCTCTTTTCTTCCTCTGCTCCTGTTTTCAATCACAGACTGCCCAGGCAGCACAGTGGTCAGGCTTAAAGACTTGCTAGAACTGGATTCAAGATTTATGAGAACTAGATGTAACCAGGCCTGTCCCAGAGGTTTGGGAAGAACAGCTGGAGTCTGGCACTTTCCATCATGACAAGGCCTATTAAAAACTAAGAGTTGAACTGCAAAAAGCAGGGAAGGGGGGGGTAATGTTTAGGCTTAAAACGCAAAACAAGCGCCTGCAGTATCCAGCCCGTCTGCACAGGGGCCAATTCTGACAGCAAACGCCTTTCACAGCTGCTGAGGATCGGGCTTATTTTAGAAACCACTTTAGAAATAACAGGTTAAAAGAAGAGAGGGAGGGGGCTGGGAGCTGTCTGTGTGCCATGGCGGCGTGCAGAGCCCGGGCTGGTGGAGGGGGTCACATCCTGCGCTGTCTGGAGCCCGTTCCGGCAGGGCCACCCCACCCAGGGCTGAGGTAATGGCCCGGCTGTGTTTGTGGAGATCACCAAGGCGTGCGTGTGTCCGGCCATCCCCAGCCAGGACAGCACAGCTCCTGCACAGCAAACAGGGAGGGGATGCTGGTGGTGCAGGGGAATTTAAAGCTCTGAGCTCCTGCTTGCACGCTGTGTGTATCCTTGGCATCCCCACCCAGTCCTTGCCTTCTGTGCTGTCCCTGTAGGGTCATCTCAATACCAACCTGTCCCTAGCTGGGGCTGGGGGACTCATGGACCTCCAGCTGCTCTCACCTGGCTGCAGGTGAAAGCACATCCAAGCACAAGAAGGATGGGAGAGCTGGAAGGGAAATGGTGTCACTGCTGGGAAATGGGAGGAGACCACTGGTGTTAATTCTCCTGGGCAGGTGGTTTGTGCCTGCATTGATGGAAAGAGGGGGGATGTGCCAGCACAGCCAGGCTGATCATGGTAATTATTCATTTTCTAACCATATGACTGTTACAGACCTGAAGTACCCCCTGGCTGAGGTGCTAGTGCTGATTCATCCCACACCCCTGACTGCTGTGTCTCACTGAAATACCTACAGCTCTGTGGGATGGCTCCATCCCAGGATGCCAGCAAACAAGGCAAGCTGGATTTACCTACACTTTTTATCTGCCTTTGATCAAGGCTGCTCCATGCTGTTAAATAATACCTTTCTAATTCACAAGGAAAAGAATCAGAATTTAAAGGATAAAATTAAAAGGAATTGACCTGCTTTGCTTGTCCTGCCCCACAGTTTTATCTGACAGCCACCAACAGTGTGACACATCCCCATGTGCCCAAGATTAGGGGGTCCATGCCTTCTTTTTCTCTGGGGATTTTGTTGCCCATTTGCATGGGAATTCTGACTAGGGAAAAACCCACCTTCATCCACTGGCTTTGCCTCATGCCAAATGATGTTTCAAAGCTCTCTGTTAGTCCCAGACAGGAGCCATAAACACCCAAAATACTTCACAGGCTGACCTTGGCCTCTGTCTGGGTGTCCCCACCAGGATGGAGCATCCCTCTGTCTTGTCCTGCAGCACTAATTGAGATCCCACACCACCTCCTTGGACCCTTTTTCCTAAAACACAGGTACAATGAAGCCCTTGGAATTCTGGGGCTCCTGTTAAAGCAAAAAATAAACGACCCATAAATCACCAACTCCCAACATCATATTAAAAAATAGGGATAGCTGCACAGAAGACACCCTCAAGCAGGGGCTGGATGGCAAAAGAAAGGGAATTGAGCCTTTAAGTGCCAAATAAATTAAAAAGACAAATAAAACTGCCACTCTCTAAAGACTGGCTCCCAGCTGGTCTTTGGATGAAGCCAGGTTGCCTCAGGAAATTCTGGTGGATCTTTTGTGCACAAAGGCACCCATCTGACCCATCACATGTCCAGACATGGTGGTGGCACAGGCCAGGCCTCCTTGGGGATGGCAGAGTAGCTGCTTCTCAGCAGAGAAGTTATTTGGGATCCACATCTGGCAGCACAGGGTAGTCCAAGGCTAGGCTTCTCCTAAAATTAAGCTGAACTTGTTCCAGTAGCTCTACCCAGGAAGGGTATCTCTAGTGAAAACCACTTTCTTACCTCTCCAGGTAAAATTAATAAAAATTGAAAATATCAGTTTAAAAGTTTAATTTCTATGTCCTGCCTTTGGCTGTTCCCATCATAGCATTGCGGGCCCCAGAGACTGTGAGACTGTGACAGCATCTTCCTAAACAGGAAGAGAAAAATACACATATCCATATTTCTGAAATATACCTTTTCCTTTAAGAAATATCCCTGGTCCTGAAGATTCTGTGATATCATTTCAACACAGCTCTTCATAGAATGCAAAATAAGGCAAACAGTGGGAACGTAATTATGACGAACTTTTCCCTAAAAATGTTTGCTTCTGGTTGTTTTGGTTTTTTTTTTCTTTTCTTCTTTCTTAATGTTAAAAAATCAGCATCTTTCCTTCAATTTTTTGTTGTCTCTTAGCAACTGAACAGTTTTGATCACACACAGCTCGGGTAAGGAGTAGGAAGTGATTTGGCAAACACCACATTCCAAAAAGGTGACCTTTTTCTGCTCTGGGTTTTCAGCTTGGGCATATGTCTTGAGGAAAATTACAGCCAACAGCAGCCCCAGCTGCCCCATAATGCTTCAAACATACTGGCAACAGGCTCCCATTAGAAACCTCGTTGTATTTATTATTTCTCCTGCTCTTTGGGGCTGCCCTCTGTGTGAGATGGAGCAGAGAGGGTCTCCCAGAGCTCATAACCTCTGCAGGAGGGTGGGCACAGGTGTGTTCCTGCTCCACACTTGTTCTGCTCCCTGGGGGACACAACAGGCAGAATTTGGCCCCATGGAATTTTGCAGGAGTGGGATGTTATGGTACCAGGACTGCAGGCTCATAGCCCTGCCAAGACACAATAAAAAAGAGCTGTTTCATGGTGGAGGAATATGAGGAGCACATGTTTGGTCAAGCTGGTGGGCAACGTTGTTCCTTCACCTCCCAAGGCTGGCTGGGCTCTGGAATGCCCATAAAAACACCCCCCACTTCCTCCCCTTGCTGCGGGGGCAACAGAAAACCTTGATTTCATCCCATGCAATTAAAACAAACGGTTGCCACATGTAAATATTTGTGTTGTTACCCATCTCGCTTCATCTGTGGGGCTCCAAAAAACAAACAGCAAAACACAGCCCTGGCCATTAGAGCAGGGCCTGGGATGTGCAGTAACCAAGCCAGCAAGGCCAGGAGGGCAAGGGGAGTTTAGGATGGGACTTTTGCTGGATTTTGGATCAACACAGTGCTCATGGAATGGTGCTGCTCCTGCCCTTGGGGGTGTCCCTGTAACAACATCCTTTTCCCACAGCTTTCCCAGCTTCCCTGAGCGTGATGTCAAAGGGACTGTCACACATGTCCATGGAAAATTCATGCTCCAGAGGTGGAAAATCCATGTTTGGTCTCTGAAATGTCCTCCCTGGTGATGTATCCAGAGCCCTGGTCCTCAGCACGTGTCTGCCACCAGCAGTGGGAAATGATCCCTGTGGGTCCCTTCCAGTTCAGGGGATTCTGTGATTCTGTACAGGGATCCTCACAGCCAAGGACAAATCCCCCACCCAAACCACCAAATTATTTTAATGCAGTTTGCACCCACAGGATTGGATCCAGAGAGGGGAAAAACAGAGCTAAAATCAGCCCAATTTGCTTGTGCCTGTAACCCATGTAACACCTATGCTCATGCATTATCCAGGTTTGGTTAAGCTCAGCACAAATATTACAAAATCAGGCCTTTGCCATGTTTGTCTCCAGGGTTCTGCCTTTTGGCATTTTGGAGTGAGGTGGATAATTATGCAGGATTTTTCCTTCCCTTGAGAAAAGACACGAAACCTGGATCGTTTCTGGCTTTCCTTGGTGTCTGTCCAAGCAGAAGTTAAATCTCTCACAGCAATTTCTAAAATCCCCTTTCAGATAACACAGCAGCTGGGTTTCAAGGTTATTCTCAAGGGTGTAATAGCAGTATTTCTTCTTTACTGCAATACCATGATCTTGTGCACAGTTTCAAGAAGCTTTAGGACAACTTTAAGACTGGAAAGTGTTTTGTTGGAAGAAAAAAAAGGAAAAGGAAGAAAAATTCAAACCACCCTGCTAATTCCAGTCTGCCTTCTTTGTGCTGTTTTGAATAAGTTAGAAAGCAAACTGGGAAAATTTAATTTACACCAGGAAAAAAAAAAGAATACTGCATTTAAGAGAAAAAGAAAATCTACACTGATACTGTTCCACTTCAACAATTATTTGTAGCATATCCTATATATATGTATGGGGTATATATACACATATTTATATATATAAATGTTTTTCCCCTCGGGGTTTTCCTTTTAAAGATTTTTGCCTTTTCACATGTGAACTGTAAACAGACTGACAGATGGAATTCTTTTGTATAAACTGTTTCAGATACACTATTCTTCCATGCCTATGTCAGTTGTTTACAGTATCAAAAAGCCACAGATACGCCTAAAAGTAAGGAAAGTTGGAATTTCTGCCAAACATTTGGATACCATCCATCCTCAGAGGCTGTACCCTCAGTGCACCGGGTGGTGCTGAGGAACCTCTCACTTAGAGGCTTCTCCTCAAGATGTGTGTCAGCAGGAGGCTGGGAATCTTCAAAGCAAGGGCTGGGGAGGGAAGAAAGAGGCACTTCTGCAGACTGTGGGCCCCCAAATTTGCTGCTGCCAACGTCTACACTTGTTAATGAGTGTCTAATGGGCTGGTGGCTGCTGGGCTGGTGCTGGGAACATCTGGAGCTCTCCATGTGGGTGGTGCATGGTACACTTTTTTCTTCTTCTTCTTTTTTTTTTTTTTTTCTAACATGTTTTCCCTCCTTGTTTTCGTGCCCTGAGTGCCAGGTGAAGAGTCTGACCAGTGTAACCAGCATGGAGTGGTACTCAGGGCTCTCCATGGATCTGTGTGAGTTTTTATCAGCCTAGTTTGGGCATTTGAAGTGTGAAAAAAGCCCAGAAGCTTTCAACAGACATCCCAAGGAGTCTTCTTCCAGATTTAAGCTGCCCCAGCCAGCAAAATTCCCAATGCTTTCACAATTCTGGGTGATCCCCTGCCCCACGGAAAAGCCGTGTAGACAAAACTTTTATTTTCTTTGAACTTCATCTCTGGCACTTACCCTTCACCTGTGTGGTCGTCAGTCATTGAAAGCTTCTCCAAATCCTTTGTGCTGCTTTTTTTTCTCCCCAAGCCATGCCACGTGGAAGAAGGGAAATGGCCACACATCCCCATCACCACCAGAGCCTGGGCTGTCGTGCACCAGAGTTAAACACCCTGAAAAGCCCAGTCAGGGTCCATCAGGAAGACCACTGTGCCTTCAGGTCTGAGGGATTGGGAGACCCTGAAAAGTCCTATCAGCTTTTAAATCCTCTCCCAACACTATAAAAAAAAAGACCCCATGACACAGAGGAAGGTTCTGTGAGATTTTGAGTTCAGGGAAATCTTCTAAAAGGGCCTCTGGATGCTGGATGCCAGCATGAACAACTCGTCCCCATAAGGCTCCCCAGGGATTGTCTCAGGGGCTGACCCCCTTCCTTCCCAGAAGATGTGGTTTGGCAAAGATTTGGGGTTTGTTCACCAGGACATTTATTCATCCAAATTTGGAGCTCAAAAAGGTACCAGCACTAATTGCTTTGAGAAAATTCTTCACAAAAAAAAACAACAACAAACAAACCAAAGAAAACAACTTCCAACTAGCCAACACACCCCACTCCCATGTTTGCCATCAGAAGTTTTTCTTCTTCAAGTCAAACCCAGAATCTCCACTGGATCAGGATCACTCAGGAGTTTGTCTGCACGAACACCAGTGATGCTCTGGCTGGGGAGTTTGGATACAGCTCTGTCCTTTTCCTGGCTGGAATGCCCAAGCTTGTGGGCTCCAGCACAGACTGTCAGCTCAGCAGCTGCCCAGGCATGGCTGGATGTGGAGCTTGGTCTGCCTGGACAGCCAGGAAATCTGCCCTCAGCATTTAGTTCACAGGCCCATAACCTTCTTCATGTCACCTTATCCATACAGAGCCACATTTCCACATTCCCAATGGGAATAACACATTGCAGAGGTGGAGATGTGGTGGCAGGCAATAAAGATGGGATCAAGAAATGCATGGAAAATTCTAGAACAGACCTAAGAAGTTGTTGTTTAGGCCTCCATCCTACAAGGAACCAGGTGTCTCCAGGCTCCCTCTGCACCACAAATGCTTCAGCTCTGGCTCCTCCTTTGCAAAGCCTGGATATACCCTTCTTATCCATTCCTCAGCTGGGAGTCCACCTGACCTGTCTCAAACACTCTCACCTGTGGACTGCAAGCAGGATGGTTGGATGCATCCTAAAGCACTCCTAGATCACTGTTGTACCACCTTGGTAAGAGAAACTGGGCAAGGCTGACTGCAAAAAGGGGAACTCAGAGGATGGAAAGGGAGAAAGGGAAGCCTAATAAGCAGGTGGGGAAAATATATTAATGAATCTGTGTTTTGCTGGACTATGGACGAGAGACATGACTGTGCTAAGAGCAAGCTGGACTCTGGAGCTGAGCAAGGACCCCATAAGGTTGTCCCTTAAAGCCCTGGACCCACACTGGGTTGCCCAGAGAAGCTGTGGCTGCCCTTGGATCCCTGGAAGTGTCCAAGGCCAGCGTGGAAAGGGCTTGGAGCAGCCTGGGATAGTGGAAGGTGTCCCTGCCATGGCAGGGGGTTGGAATGAGATGATCTTTAAGGTCCCTTCTGACACAAATCATCCATGATGCACACCCTGTGTGATTGCAGTGCTGTGCTGAGTGTTTGAACCTTTGGCTCCTGCCATTTGCAGGTGGCCACATCAGCAGCTCCTGTCCCTCCTCCTCTGCTCACTGCTGGTGCTGCTGTGAAGCAGAGAGCTCAGAGAACATGCACAGCCCAGCATCCTCCCAGCATACAGCTGGGATGAGAGGGAGGGATCTGGGGGAAGGATGAAACCACTGCAGAAACTCCAGTTGTACAAACAACCCCTTTGGAAGTTGTAGCTCTGAGATGGAGAGCACCAACATAAGGGTGCGTGACACTTCTCCAGCTCCCCCTGCAGCACTCAGCTCCTTTTCCAGGCTCCTCTGGCTCCAGGGGAGTTGGGCTGTTCTCCTCTGAGCCTCTTCTGAGCCTGGAGCTGCTCTGTGTAGCCATGGTGAGCTCTGTGCTCATGTAAACATTGCACAACCAGGAGCCCCTGCTGTCTGAGGGCAGCAGAGGCACCACTGGGCTCCTCCTCTTTGGATTGCTCTTCCTGGGGGAAGGCAGCACTTTGTGGAGTCATGGCAGCAACCCCCGGAGCTGCCGGTGAGCCCATGGCACGCTCTGAATTACACTCACATTGCTGAGAGGATGGGTCACATTTTTGGGAATCCGCCCTGACCTCCTCTGGTGATGCTCTGGCTTCCTGAGGATGGAGACATGGAACAAATTCTTGCCCAGACTTGAGGAACTTTACGACACCGGGTGATGAAAAAGCTCCTGGATCCTTGCAAATGGGGCCTTGCCTGGTGGACAGCCCTGCAGGAGGTGGGATGGGGACAAGGAGATTCCTGAGCAGCACATCCTGGGGGAAAATGGGGCACAAAGCTGGAGGAGAAGGCACTCTGGATCTCCCCCATCACTTCTGGAGCTCTCTGCCTCATGGGGACAGCAGGACCATCTCCAGCACAAATTCTTGCTGTGCTCCTTGCCTTGGGGGCAACAGGGTTTGCAGGTAAGACCACAGCCTAGTCTGTGATGGGGAGAAACCTGTGGACATGTTTTCCACACAAACACACCTCCTCTGCTTGGAGAAACCCACTTCCTCTGCAATCCTGTCCTGGAGCTGAATTTAAGACAGACTGGCTGATGGCCCCTGAACTGTTTTGCCACCTGCAAGTACCGAGTTATTAATTTGCACACTGGACGGTTCTTTGGAATTTCAGNGGCTGGCTGGAGAGGGGCAGAGCATGGTGCTGATGGGCAAATCCTTTCCACAAACTGGGCATTCCAGACCTGGCACAGCTCTGGAGGTGGTGGAAGAGTGCAGGACACCCCGGGAGGCTCTGCCAGTGCAGGGCTGGGAGTGCTCTGTGTGAAACAGGAGCACGATGCACAGACCTTCCATGCCTATTGGAAACAGATTTTTCCTTGACACACAAGCGCAGAAGATTCCTCTGGAATGAGAGCCCTGACCAAGGCTGGGCAGCAGGGAAGGGTTTCCAGCTCCTTGCAGAGAGGAAGGAAATCCGCCCGTGGGACAGACGATATTGTCTTTTGTTTGACTCTGCAACGCTGATTAATGAATGCCTTTTTGATTTCACAAGAATTTCTGGGGTTTGTAAACTTTCTTCAGAGATTTTTCTGGGAAAAATGGAAACCGTGCTCAGTGTTCTCCTTCTGCAAACAAACCACTCAACATTTTCATTCAAATCAAAGTTTTCCACAGATAGTAATGAGGATTTCTCAACCAGTGTCATAAACATGGTAGGCACTGCATTACGATCTAGACAAAATTTGTGTTTCAGTAGCAAGAACTCATGTCAGAGGCCTCTTCTGATGGACCTTGTGTAGCAGGACACAACCTTGCCCTGGGGACTTCAGGACAGAAAAGACAAAGGGCAAGAGAAAAAAGAAAAATACTAAAAATACGCTTTAACAGATGGGGCACGGAGGTGGCAAAAGATGTTTGACGTCAGGATCATGGGAATATTAAACCAAAAAGAGGAGCTAAATCCGTCCCTCTTGGAAGGCTCAGCACATACCTTTAACCACAGACCATCCTTTCCCTCTGGTTTTACTGACTTTTGGCCGAATCTTTATTCTTCACTTAGGGATGGCACTGGCACTTGGTGCAGGATTATTTGCTGAGGATCAGGCTCCTTACTGGAGTGGGTTTTGGCTGATTCATCCAGTTCATCACCTGGCACATGGGCATAATGCATGATGCCTTCTTTTCCTATCAATCCCTCCTGGAGAGATGCAGAGTCCTGATGAAATTTTTCTCTATGTCAGTGTAGGCAATGCTGGCAGAGATCTTAGGCTTGGCCACTGATACAGTAATAATAATAATAATATTAATGATATTAATGATAAAAACAACAATGCCAAAATCAGACCTGAATCTCAGGGGCTTTCCTTGGATGCCTGGAACCTGCACACAGGATTGGACAGATCCTTCAATGGATCAGAGCATCCCTGGCAGTGCCACCTCTGCAGAGACAGAAGGGGAACAAGGAGTTTATCCATCATCTGGCAGCTGGGGAAGACATTTGGGCTTGGTTTCCTCCCACCTGGAATGCTGTTGTAACACTGGCAGCACTCCTTGGCCCATAATGGAAAGCATGTCCAACACATGGCCAAAATCTGGAGATTTCCCCTCACTTTGCTTCCTGTGGCAGCACAAATCACAGCACGGCCAAGGGAGCTGACCCTGCCCTTTGTCCTCCTGTGTTCCTCACAGCTGCTGGACAAGGTCAGAGGTCAAATGCACGGCCTGGTGATGGGGACAAGCCCCTTGCTGTGACCCCAGGAAGAAGGGACACTTCTGGGAGGGGTGGGTTTGGGAGGCAGGGTGGCACTTTGCCGAGCCCTGCTGGGCCTGGCGTGCAGAGCAGGCTGGGATTAGGGCTGGAACTCGCAGCATTTGGGCCATTGTGCAATGCTGGGCAGCTGGAGGGTTTCACTTTTCAGAGGGGAAAAGAAAATGTGAAAAACTAGAACCAGAAAACTCTTTTCTTCCCTCTTTCATTTTTTGGGGTTTTTTTTTGGACCTATCTGGAGCTTTCCACAATGCTGGTGATTTAAACCAGGCCTGGAATATGAATGCAGCTCTAATATTTCTACCTTCCTGAGTTACATTGATGAGTCAAGGAGCTGGCTGAGGCTGAAATGCAGCAATGTATATGCACAGGCTATGGATGAAACCTCCTCTTGCATGGACACCTTGTCAGCCAGGGCTGGATCCAGGAGGTTAATAATGTTCTGTCCTTCTTGGGAAAGAGAATATGAATTTAATTTAAAATCTAGACATGCCTTCAGCTCTGGAACAGAGAAAAGAAAGCTAATTTCACCAACAGGCAGAGGGAGATGGAAGCAGGGCACATCCTGAACTCTGCATCCAGGCTGAGTGTGGCCTTGGAGTGATTTCCAGGGACACTTGAGCCCATAGGTGTAAGGAAGCAGGGCCATTTTGGCAGAGGAATGAAGGCTGAGAAGAGGAGCAGGTGCCTGGGGTGCAGGTGAAGCACTCGAGTGCCAGCATCCCTCGCTGTCTGGACTTAGAGGCAGCAGCAGGGAGAGCTGCAGGTGACTCTTCACAGGGACAAGGGGACAGAGGTGGCCTTAGTGTCAAACCAAAGCAGGGAGCAGAGGAGTCCCAAAGCCAAAACTGCCTGGTGCTGTGAGCAGGAACTGCGCTTTGCTCTCTGCAGCCCAGCCAGAAACCCTTAAAACGGCCTCCTCTCCCTTTTCATCTCTCATCCTCCACATCCTCAGCCTTCTCACAGCCTCCCCCCCTCCATCCCCCATGCCAAATAAATCTCCTTAGAGTTTAAATAAATGCCATAGTGTCCTAAAAGTCTTGCAGCCTTGGATAGGGAAAAAAAAAAAAGAAGAAAAAGAAAAGAAAAGGTATTAAACCTGAAAGAGAAATAGTAGATGTGCATCTTCTTCCCTTTGGTCTCTCTGAAGGCTATTAAGTGATGCAGGGTGACTGTGGACAGGTACATGCAAATAATAGGATCAAGGCAGCAGTACAAAGGTTTGTCTCCCAATCTTAATGCAGGTGTGGGAGACACAAACCAGGTGGCTAAAAGGCTCCTTTGTTTGAAGCTGTCAGGAGGAGAAGCTGATAATCTCATGCCTCATCCCTAAACTCTCTTTCAGCCGTGTCAAGGCATCTCCTCACATCAGGAAGTCTGCAATGACATGGCTATGTGCTAAGCTCAGTTAATGTGGTCCGAGGTTTAAACACTTCAGGTTAAAAGTGGATAATTGGTGGTAGTGGATTTTAAAAGCTCACACAGGTGCCTTTGAAAAGAGGTCAGGAGTCAAGTGCATCTCTCCTATGAGAAATGGTGAGCCTTTCCTAAGGAGATCAAAATTCTTCCATGGAGAGCCCCAGGGCCTTGTAGGAACTGTTATTAATTTAGTCCTGTATGTTCCAAATAATGGAAAAACGATACCACATGTGTACAACGCCGAGGAACCGGGGCACGTTCCCTCTGGATAGATAAACTTTCACCTGGCACTCCTGCACTGTTAATTAAGTAATCCCCTCTCAGCCCAAGCAGGAGCAGCACGGGAGCTGCCATCCGTGGGGGTCCTTGCCAAGTGAGGGTGGGGACAGAACCCGTCAAGCATCTCCCCGGGGGGGTTGTGATGTCTCCCACTCGGGTTTTCCAAGGAATTTGGGCACCCTGGCTGCAGTTCTGCAAAGCCACCCCCGCAGGTACCCAAGCAAAGCGCGCCTTTAAAAGACAAGCGCTCTCCCCTGGCTCGGTGCTATTTTCTCAAATTGTGCTTAATGAAGGCAAAGCTGGAGGAAATTAACATCCAATTATTTTCTTAGGGTGGATTTCTTTGTGCCGGCCGCGGGACACGGGACCTGCCCAAACACGCAGCACATGAAAGCGGCTCCTGCCCGCGGCAGGATCGGGTTGCAAAGGCACCGAGCCCTGCACCTGCCCGGAGCTCAGCAGGGATGGGAGTGGAGAAATCACCGCGGATCAGCGCCAGGAGAAGCTGGTTTTTACCCCCTCTTCACCATGTGTTCGAGTTTGCGGTCTGAGCATCCAAGATGACAAGCGCCAATAAAGAAATCGGCATCGTTATCACCTAAATTTGCATTGAAAGTGCGGTTTGGTCTCTGTTTGGGAGTGGTGGGAGTTACCAGCTCCTAATTCTGCAGCCTCAGGTGCCTCCAACTTCACAGTGCCAGCAGTTCCTTTCACTTTGGGACCTTATTCTTTGTTATTTTTTCTTTGAGTGCAGCCCACATACACCCAGAGGTGTGACGTGAGAACAAGCTTATTCCCATTATGAGAGAACACAAGGAATTTGCTCCTTGAAAATATTCAGATGGATTTGTTGATATATTCTGAATGGCTTGTTAGAGCATTTTTAGCGATGAGTCCTGCTGGCTGGATTCTTTGTGAGCAGGTGCTCATTTTGTTCAAGTAAAATAGCTGTTTCTGTCCTCCTTACATTTTTTTTCTCTCTTTGTGACTGGGGACAGTTTGGGAAAGATTGCCACTGGTGAAAACATGCTATGTATTTATTGTTATTATTATTATTAGCTATAAATTTATTTGTATGGCAGTAGCAAGTCAGAGGCTCTGAACTGACACAAAGCAAAAATATGGTCCCTGCTCCAAAGGCTTTAAATTATCCCAACTCCCCAAACGTTGAATGGTGGCTCAGAGTTCACCCATTTCATTTCAATTTTATATGGCATAGAAACTGAACTTTGTAGGGGGGGAAAAAACCCCAAATGAAGCCTTGATCTTTGTAGTACAGTCCATGGTAATTATGGAAACACTTCTTTTGGGTTTATTTTTTTACCTGAGAAGCAATGAAACCAATGCTTTAATAGAATTTCAACTCCCTGCCGTGGGCAGGGACACCTTCCACTATCCCAGGTTGCTCCAAGCTCCATCCAATCTGGCCTGGAATATTCCAGAGATGAGGTAGCCACAGCTTCTCTGGGCACCCTGTGCCAGGGCTTCACCACCCTCACAGCCAAGAATTCCTTCCCAATATCCCATCCATCCCTGTCTCTGGCAGTGGGAATCCATTCCCTGTGCCCTGTCACTCCAGGCCCTTGTCTAAAGTCCCTCTTCCAGCTCTTTTCTAAAAAGTTTCACTTTTGACAAAATTATCTTTCCTGAAAGGAACAAATATCTCATTCAAAGATATCACCCAAGCTCTAGTTGTAAGGAAGTTAAGAACAGCACTTTCCTTTTTTTATTAATACTGTTTGTTGGTGAAATGGCTTAATGGCTGCAGGGTCAGTTGACAGATAGGAGGTAACATTGTTCTTCTCCTCCAGCGAATGTAGTGTTTGGCATGACTTCAAAATAACCCTATTGTTTGTCATCTTCTCAAAATACATTATAAAACCCCTGTTAAAAGGGAAGATAACGTTTTCTAAGCATAAGTCAAGTGCCGGGTTGCCTTTTTTTAAAGCTGCTTGATGAGAATTAATGGTGTTGGATCTCCTGTTTTAAACACATTTGGCCAGGTTTTCTGGAGGCACCTAATTTATCTTGAGGCTCTTTCATCTATTATCTAACTGTGAGCTTGTTCGTAGCTCATCAGCCATCCTGGTTTTGACAGGGGGCCTTGTGATGAGCAGCCAACAGCGCAGAGTGTCGGGGCCGGGCCTATCTCTGGCAGGAAGGTGATGGGAAAAGCCTAACCTTCTGCCACTCCTCCCAGCACTCACCAAACCCAAAAATAGTCTTGGACCATCACACAAAGCCCCTCGGCATGGTTCCTGCACCCCGATGTCGAAGCAGATCCTCGCCGGATCCATTTGATGGGGAAATGGTGGTGCCAACCTCTTGGGAGAGATTAGGGTGGTGTTTTGGGATATCCCCCCTGTTGAGGGGACAGGTTGTGACAGAGAATTGCTTTGGTCAAGGCACAGTGTCCATAAGGCCATCAGGAAAGAGAAGAAAGCAGCAGAAATTTTGGAAAAATAAAAAACACCCTGAAACCTTATCTAATCAGGGTGGGAAATAAAGAGTTTATGTAAAAGAGCAACGTTTCCACAGTTCCCAAGCAGGAATTATCTGGTAGATGATTCAGGACCATTGCAGATGTGTAGATTTTGGGTGTGAGCTCCCAAACCCATTCTGGAACCAGCCAGAGGAGATTTGCAAACACGAGGACGTCTCCTTTCCTTTTTTTGTGCTTTCAGCATCGATGTACGCGAGCGCTCGGAGCGGCAGCCGCAGAGCTGCTGGAAAGCTTGTCACCATAACACTGCCTGTTTATGCTTTGTGGGGATGAAAGAACAGCTTTCTTCAATTAGGCTTTGTACTTCAGCTGGCAGGCGGGTGCCGATTGTCTCAAACTCCACCTCTCGGCCTGGCCGGGCCCGTGGAGCCGGCGGCGGCCGCGCCCGGCCCTGCTGCGGGTCAGATCCGCTCAGGATGGGCAAAGTGGGACACATCCCACTGGGAACAGCAGCCACGTGCTCTCAGCTGGGCTGGCTACTCCAACCTGCTGGAAATTTCAAGCTATAGGATCACAGGATGGGTTGGAAGGGACTTTAAAGGCCTTCTCACCCACAAAGAGCAGGGAGTTCTTCCACTAGGCCAAGCTCCTCAGAGCCCCATCCAGGCTGACATTGAATGTGATGGGGCATCCACCACCCCTCTGTGCCAGGGCCTCACCACCCTCATGGCAAAAATTTTCTTCTTTATACCTTTCTAAATCTCCCCTCTTTCAGTTTAACACCATTCCCCTTCATTCCATGCTTTCTCAATGCTTTTCCTCTTCAGTCCCTTCTCCGTGCACCTGCAAGGAGCTGGCACAGCACAGAGAATCCTGCTGGTTCCTAACGAAGAGTTCACCCTCATTTTAAAGCCCATGGTGGTGCAGGGACAGCAGACTCTTTCCATGGACTCGGGGAAGATTTGAATGGGTTGCCTGGATACCTGGCTATGGACCACAGCATGTGTGAGCAGCCAATGGAGATCTCTTTAATATGAAACAGGGCACAGGGAAGGAGCTGCCTCAGTACCAGTGTGGATTTACAAGGCACTGACTGCTCTGGGTCAGGCAGATTTGCAGATTGGGGGAATTTGGAGGGGGTTTATGGCTCGCCGGAAGCTGATAGCAAAACCGTGGCAAAAAGTCAAAATGCACCACCCATGGCAGCCCTTCACAGGGAAATCTGACTTATAAAACAGGATCTAGAGAGTGCTGTGGTTTTGCCTCAGAACTCCTGAAGGATGAAATGCATTTCCTGAGTTAACACATGACAGAGAAAAAAGTATGTGGAGACTCTGAGATGAACAAATGATGATTTATAACAATTAAAATCAAACATACATCTTCACACTCAAGCAAGGGCACGTAAGATGCCAACAGCTCTCTGCTATTTGTCATCTCTGCTATTTGTCACCTGTCCTTTTGTGCTTGCATCTTTTACCATAATCACCCTACAAAAGGAGGGACCACAGAAAATGTCCACCTGCCCTACCCCCTGCCAGGGACCAGCCCTGCAGAGACACAGTGTGACCCTGGGCTGTCACACAGCTGAAATTCCTCTGCTGGAGCCAGCACTGATCCTGGTGGCTTTTTGAATGTGCCAAACAGAGATTCACTGATGGAGAAAGATGAATATGGGGGTTTTTTTGCACATGTTCTATGCTGGCCCTCTTAGCACGATTCTGCCAAGGTCTGGGGTGAGTGAGTAGTGAGCACTGTTGGGGCATGAGGAGGCAGCAAAATCGCGACCCAGGAAAGGAGCTCTACTTCTTTATGGCACTTGGAGATTAATTGTAAATCCTTTCCTTGAGAATAAACACAAACACCAATGCTGTGAGACCCTGCTCGGCCTCAGGAGCTCTTCACACTCTGAACTCAAGACTCTGTTATTTATTTATTTCCTTTTGGGCTCAAAATATTTCTCAACAATAATCGAGGGAGAAACAATGGCCCATTGATGGGGGCACTGAGCTCTCCCTTGTCCTTGGTCCAAGTGGGCATTGCTACTGAGAGCTGCACTGACCCTGGGCTTGGCAGACCCAGGTGCAGCATCCTTCTCTCCTGGGGATTTCCAGCCTAACCCTGAGCCAGGTAATTGGGCAGCTAAATCCCTTTAAAAGTCTGGGCCCTTTCCTCAGCTCCTTCACTGTAATTCCTCTTCTCACAGGTGGGTTGTGAGATTAAACACATGAAAGACTGGGAGGCACCAAATGCCGCGGTGATGAGACCCATCTGACAGAGAGATCAGCTAACTCAGGGCAGCCGAGCTGGAAAATGCCTTAGATTTTTCTCCCCGACAGCAGGATGGCCTTGTGGATAATTGATTTCCCCCCTCGGAAGGCTTGAAGTATATTTTTAGGGAATGCAAACATTTTTATTTTCACTGCCTATTTTTCTTTCCTCTTCAATAAATGGCTTTTCCTCCACACGGGCTGGCCAGCTGCTTTGAAAATTCAAGGGAAAAAAAAAAAAACAAACCTCATTAACTTTCCCAAAGCCTTAATTGTCCCATTTATTTCAGGGCAGTAGGAAAGCCCATCTTTCAGTGGCTCCCTCGCCCTGCTAACAACTCACCGTAATCCTTTCCATAATCCCCAGGAATGCCGATCGCTCCGGCGGAGTTTGATTCTCCTTCTGATGAATTGCAGGGTATTTTATATCCTCTTGTCACAACCTCCTTCTCCTGCCTTTGCTCTTTCAGCAAGCAAAGTCACTTTTATGTTACCCATCTGGGCTTCCCCCACCACCACCGGCTTTTTTTTTTCCTCTTAGGTACACAAAAGCAAATGTTCTGGGAGCTTTTTAAAATACCTGAGCAACTGGTAGTAAATGAGTAATTTCCTGTTGTTCTAACCTCTTTTTTTTCAGCTGAGTAGTTATCTTAGCTTGGCATGTCAAGATAGTTGCATGATCTTCAGTGTTTGTGTGGATAAACATTATCTCAGCTCATTCCTGAGCTGATCAAACTGATTTTATAAACAGCTTTTCGTAGTGGAAAAAGGACTGGTTTGGGTTTTTTTTCTTCTTCTTTTTTCTTTTTTTTTTTTTTTTCATTTATTCCAGGAGTTTGGTGGATGCTGGCATGCAGCAAAACTACTGTATGTGTGTTTGCATTGCAGAAAGTGCAAATCTGTCCATTTGAATCTTTTTTGAGTGAGCACATTGGGCAAACTAGGTGGTTTTGGAATGACCTCATCCCAGGATCCCAGCAGAAAACAGCCCATGTACATAGCAGAGTCTGGAATGTGAGCAGGACCTCATTCATAAACTTCCTCACCATTTCTTTACACTCAAAGGCAGGAATAAAAAGCAGCCAAAACAAGCAGAAATGGTGTTCCGGAGTTAACCAAATGGGAAAATATATAGATGCACTTTTTAATTTTATTGTATTATTGAATTGGGATACTTTTCACCATCTGCAGGAGGCTCGCTGTGGTGATATGTTCATTCTTTCTCTTGGATCAGACTGGAAACTTTATTATGCTTTTTTCTTTTCTTTGTTCTAAACTTTTTTTTTTTTTTGTGATAACACCTCTGTTTTCTACCACCTGCCCTGTTTCAGTGAAAATACAGAGCTTGAAAAATGTGTTATAAGGGATGCTATGTAAAGAATGGAGTTCAGAGGCCTAAACTCAGTTACAGAGGGTTTTTAATTGAAGCTGTTAAAAAGCAAGGGGAGAAAAACAATTAATTTTTGTACTTTTTATGAACAAAATCACCTTAGGTCTCCATTCTCCGAAGCAGGGAGGCAGTGAGCAGCAGGTATGTACACAGAGGTCATCCTGCTGTGCAGGAGTGAGGATGAAATAAATTCAGGTTGCAAAATCTGGCTGGGAGGCTCCAGTTCTCTCCACCTGGCTCCCTGGTGGCATTGGCCAGAGGTCACCAAACAAGGCACAGGCAAATCTGGGCTCCTCAGGCATTTCCCTGGTGAAATACAGTATTTTTTAGGCACATTTGGAGCTTCAGCCAGATGTGAGCTCCACCATGCTAAGCAACATTTTCACTGCTTTTAAGTCCTTTTTGTCAGCTTGGCAGTAAAAATTGGGCTGGATGATTATTGCAGCCACTGGAAGAATTTTTCTGTGGTCTAATATAAGTGCAACCAAGGAACTCTGGCATGTGCCTCCAGCAACTTGGATTTCCAAGTGGTCTTACTTTTCAGTGCTGGACACTCCCAGGAGGAGCTGAGCTTCCAAGAGAAGATGACAGTGGGTGTATTCAGTCCAACACAGCTGTAGGTACGGTACAAACATGCAATTAGAGACAGTTCCTGCCCTGGAGAGCTGGAGTCTAAATAGACAAACAGATCATCTCCAGATGGTAGGGGCTGAGGGTGAGTTGGTGGGAGAGCGAGCGAGTGAGTGCGTGGCACTTCTGCTGCTGGATGCACACAGATGGTCAAAAGGCAGGGGAGAGAGAAGAGCCTCAGGCCCTGCACAGGGAGCTCAGATTTCCTGCAAAAACCCTGCAGGGCTGGGGCTGATATGGGGTGATGGCTGTAGGGATGGGTAGTGCAAGGGATGGGGAGGGAAGGAAGGAAGGAAGGAAGGAAGGAAGGAAGGAAGGAAGGAAGGAAGGAAATGCATTTATAGCAGCTTCCTCTGAAATGCAGAGGGGCTGCCAATGCGTGTCGATGCCTGGTGGTGAAGAATGGATGTGATTTAACTTTATTAGACACTCGGGAATTTGCTGTGGAAAGGAGGATTGATGGAGAGGGCACAAATTTTGGCCAATCTGTAAATGAAGAGCACAATGGTGAAGAGCTTTTCCACCTCTCACCATTGCCAGCCTGCAGAGGGGGACTCCTGTCCCAAGACCAGGCTGCAGATGGAGTGCTGGAGGATCACAGGAGCAGAAACCCTCCAAAGGGAACTACAGGCAGCCATGTCTGGCTCAGAAAGTCCCTATATTGGCACTTTCTTTCCAAATATTTGGGAGCTGAATAGGTTCAGCCTGGTCTAGGGAGAGGTGTCCCAGCCCATAGCAGGGAGAGATGGTCTCTAAGTTCCCTTCCAACCCTTAATATTCTGTGATTCTTAGGGGAGGTCGTACAAATCTCATAGTCTTCCCCATGCCTGTAGAGGCTTTGGTCACTGCCAGAGGCAGGATATTTGATGGCATGACCCAAAGGATTGCTCCTGAAGTCCTGCTCCCTGTCATTTCCCTGCTTTGGTCACCTCAGCCTCCCTTTGGAGGGAAAGCAGCTGAAGTACAGAAACCACTGGTTGCCCAGAAAAACATCTGAGGATTTATTTCATACCACAAGCACTGTAGGTGGCTGTAAAGTTTGGGAGGATGTAGATGAGAAGGATTTGTGGGGAAGTATTGAATGGTGGCCAGAACCATAAAGAATAAGAAGAGAGAGGCACTTCTCCAAGTAGGGCTTCACCAGAGTGGGACAAGAAGCAAAGCATCCACCAGCCATCAAATGCCACATGGCTCTGTGCTAATTCCAGGAGTTCACCACCAAACATGGGAAAACTCTCATATTTAACTTGGCAAGAGGTGAGCTGATTTAACTGGTATACCAGAGATGTAGTTGTGCAGAATAAATCAGTGGGCCACAAATTACACAGGAAATTTGGGTCTGGCGTTCAGGGTCGAGGAAGGTGGGAAGATGAAGGAATTAAAATCTGATACCTTTTAAAATATTGCTTCAGGGTAGAGATGACCTTGCTGTAGTTCTTTCAAATTGCCTATAAAAAGGGCAGGAATGCATGGCAAGCCACCCTTTTCCAACAGATATCTGGTGACACAGAGAGCAAAACTGGAGCAGGCAGGATGAAAGACACAGCAGTAATCACAGTCCATTGGATTAAAAGGAAATTATACTGAGGTAGGATGATTTGGATATAATGAACTCATCTAGGCAATCACCTGCCCTTCATATGGGCTAAATTTCTAGGGGAAATGTTAACTGGATGAGGGTTCTCACAAGCTGTAACTGGAGTGAGACCATCAATAATTTCATCTGACAAAGTGACTGGTGACTTGCACTTGGCTGCCAGGAAAGCTGACCAGGAAAGCTTTGGTCTTCTAAAAATAGAATCTTTACCTGTTTCACACTCACTGTCTTCAGATTTTTGTAAGTTAAACTTTTTAACCTAAAAAGAAATAATCCTCATCATGAAGTACCATTGTGCAAAGCAGAGATTGTAAAGCCAGCAAGGACAGAATGAATGTGTAAAGGATCTCCTTTGAAAGGAGAATAACTCCTTTATTCAGTGTTAAATAAAAACTCTGCATAGCTGAAAATATGTCACTTTAGGCAAATGGAAAAAATACACACCTGGTTTCTGGTCAGAAATTTGTTTAGTTGCATTTTCCAGTAAATGAATCTTCTTTTTTGTTTGTTTGTGTTTGCTTGTTTCTCTTCCAATGCATTTAGCTTTCCATCTAGCCCATAACCCTATTCCATCTAGTCTAGACTGAATTTCCAACTGCCTTGTGATTTGATTAAGTTGAGCTAATTCTCATCAGATGATTTGAAAACAACCCGATCCAGCTTCTTCAGATACCTTGGCAAGTTGATCTCTACCTACTTGCAACTGCCTGGGATCACTTCTGATAATTCAGATCATCTGTGATGCCTTTAGGGACTGATCCAAATTCTGCTAAACCAGCACAGAGGTTTGCCCTGGTCTAATAGGCTTTGGACCAGCCTCCAGCCTCTCCAAAACAGCAGGTCATATATCTGACTGAAGGTAAAATGTTTGGCTAAGTGCCTACAAAATGCATTGTAATACAAGCTGGGGATAATCAGAAGACAAATTTTGTGTATGTGCAAAGTATTAGTGCCCTTAATGATAAAATGCTCGTGCTTGACATAATTTTTGGAAGAGGCTTGGAAACGGCAGGCTCGAGCTGCTTTCCACATGGGAATACCTTGCAGGCAGTAAAGAGCAGATGGAAAAGATCAGCACGGAGGGAATGAAGTGCTCTTCATGCTTCAAACCCCAGGATCCGTGGATGTGAGCTACTGACACTTTGTTATGAACTGTTTGCCCTAAGCAGGCATCCTCCCAACCCTGGAAAAGTTTTCCTGACAGGGACAGCCCATGCTCGTTGTCAGCTGAACCTTTTCAGGGAATGTCTCTGGGGAATCTGCTGGTTCTCCCTCAGGGGATTCTTCATTCCCTGAAAACCAGAGAGCTCTGTGGTCCCTTCTCCTGCAGCAGGATACAGCTGATGTCTCAGAACATCATTCTCTCACCACCTCTGGCAACATCATGGGCAGGCACCTGAGCACACAGGGACAAAAATGGTTTTTGTGTCCCCACAGAGTGCCCAGCTCTGTCACACCTTGGAAACTCACATCTGGTGATGCTGCAGTGCAGTCTGCACCTTCCTGAGCTGCAGGACTGGAGCCACCAAGTAATTCAATCAAGGGAGCTTTAGGACAGAAGGAAATCGTGGTGGAATTCAGGAGAGGTCTGTCCACACCGAGGCACTCGGTTCATGGTTTTGGCAGAGCCCTTTGTATCAGCAGCAATGCCTAATCCCTAAACAGATGGGCTGAAAAATCACTTTGTGATATGGATGGGCTGCAAGGAGAAGCATATTCCTAAAGCAATGCCCTGGATGTTCATTTTTTTTCCAGAGGGCTGCCTTGTCTAGGGCCCAGCTGAGCCAGCAAACGGGTCTGATCCCTGTTCCTGAAGTGCACATTCCTGAAAAGCTGTCACAAAAATGCCCCAGCCCTCTCCTGCACCCCATAAGAAGGTGGCAGACAGTTGGTGACTGCCTTACCTGTGGTGTCATCCCATAGAAATGGGGTGTTTTGGCAGTCACTGTGGTTCTACACCAGGGTTTTGCCCATTATTTGCTGTCCAGAGGTTTGGTTGCTTTTTTTCACGCACCCAGCTGGCACAGACTTGTTAAAGTGACCTGTTCAATGCACCAGTTTTCACTTGGTGGCACTGCAGGTTTCTGTCCTGTCTAATTTCATGGCAGGTTCCAGCAGCTCTTTGAATTATTCTAATTCAAGAATAAAAAAATCATTACTAATAGGAGCTTTTGCTACTGTCATTGCTTTTGATAGCAATGCCAATTTGAAAATCTTCAGTCCAGTGAGTATCTCTAAGTGCCCAAACTCATGTTTGCTAAATTTCCCTTTCTTTCCCTCATGAGCTGCTTATTTTATTTTATTTTTTCTGTGTTTTCCCAGCTATAATCCAGCTCTTCACAGTGCAAAGTGCAGGAAAGAAAAATCCCTCAAAAACTTAGAGAAGTCAAAAATGTCTATCTCTGCTCTATCAAGGAAAGACAAGGTTCTGAAGGATGTGGTGCCTCACCTTGAGCTGCTGCAGGACTTGAGAGCAAAACATCTCTGAACTTCTGCATCCTTCATCTACAAAGTCCTTTCCCTTGGACCAGTCCTGGAGTGATCTCATGCCCAAGGAATGCAACATCCTTCTTAGAGGCACAGTAAGGATAAGTGGCTGGGAACAGATGCTTGGTAAAACAAGGAGACCAGGGAGTTCTCAGCAAAGCTGGAACAGATGTTGTTCCACAGTGACATTGTTCTCCCCTGGAGTCTATTTACTGATGTCTCAAAAAAAAAAAAAAAGAATTCTGATTTTTGTACAGATTTTTATATTTTCCTGCAGTTTCTTATCCAACTTTGCAACTCTTCCTGATCATCCAGGCATCTGCACACACTCCTGCAGGAGCAGCCACACCAGACTGTGCATTTCACCTGCAGTGTCACCTCTCTTGCTGGGATTTGCCATCGTGGTGGTCCCATGGAAAATATGACAGAACTCCTGAGGAATAACTGCTCTGTCTGGTGGGGTTTTGCCACTCCATGTCCCATTTAATGTTGTGCAGGTGCCTGAATGTCCAAATGCTCCTTGAGCTCTGTCCTGAGCTGTGGCCACTTCCCTGGGGAGCCTGTTCCAGAACCCAACCACCATCTGGGGAAACAGCCTTTTCCAAATGTTTCATATTTTCTTAAAATCAAAGCTAATCCCCACCCCCAACACAACTGTAGGCACCTCAGCTCAAGTGATTTTGGGTAATTTTGGGCCAAAATGCCTTTTTCTTTTTTTTTTTCTGCAAGGAATCAGGATGCTGAGGCTTTGTGTGTTTTCGTCATGGTCAGATTCCTTCACAACTCTGCCCATCCAGGGAAGGTGAGCTTCACATGCCAGCAAAAAGAAACATCCTGCTGGTAAAAGTCTGGCTAATTAGTCGATTATTAGTATATCCCAGCCCTGCCATGTGTCTGGGAGCACAGGAGACCTGAGTGGAGTCTTCCCCCTGGAGAGAAAACAGGCAACACCAAATCACCTCCTCTGCAAGGACACACAGAGCAGGTGCTGCTGGCTTCAGAAGGGACTATTATGAGGTAGATCAGCAAAGCCTGAGCCCAGGATGAGCTTATCAATAATCAAACTCACTGCCTGCAGACCCTGATCCCCACCTCACCTTCTGCTGTGGTGTTTCACAGGCAGAGCTGGAGAGGACATATGGGAATACCCAAACCTTCAGGGATGTGTAGGGATAAAATGAAGGGTAATGACTTCAGACTGCCACAGGGCAGGGATGGATGGGATATTGGGAAGGAATTCTTCCCTGTGAGGGTGGGGAGGCCCTGGCACAGGGTGCCCAGAGAAGCTGTGGCTGCCCCTGGATCCCTGGAAGTGTCCAAGGTCAGGTTGGACACTGGGGTTTGGAGCAACCTGGGACAGTGGAAGGTGTCCCTGCCATGGCAGGGGATGGAACTGGATGGGCTTTAAGATCCCTTCCAACCCAACCCATTCTATGCATCTTCCATCAGTGGCTCGTGTTGCAGCTCTCCTTGTTGGCTGAAGATCTTTTGGAGATCCCACCTGGACCTGCAGCTGGCTGGCAGCTTTCTCTTTCAGGCAAGCAATTTGAATTTTACCTGATTTCTGATTTCTAGAACAAGAATCCTACAGTTTCAAGGAGCTGTTTCCCTACAGCTAAGGTGTGTGAAGTACTCCTGTTAGGATTGTGGGTCAGAAAAGCATCTTGGCTCAGGGGAAGAGAAACATCCTCAGCTTTTGAAGTGTCACTGGTGTGAATACACACAGTAAAGCAAAGGGGTCAGCAAAACCCACATGGCAAACAGCCAATAAATACTGGAGAGCAGCAGGTACTTGTGCAGAAGCAGAAACCAATCCAGAGGCAAGCAGACAGCTCAAATTCACGAGCCGAGATAAACCCAGCACAGAGCTCGACCTGCCTTGATCACAACCCAAGGAAGACTTTTATCAGATGTGTTTAAACAAATCCCTTCAGTGATTCCTGACTTGTGTCAAGGGAAAAATATATATCCCTCCTGAAAGAAGAGTCTTACAGTTCCTTCTAAACTCACCAGTAAATCAAGACAAGCCGGAGATCTCAACTTGGCAGCTGCTGGTCTTCGTTCTGTTTGCTCAGCTGAGGGGGAGTCTCAGATTTTGGGGGGCCTGTGCTTGTGCAAAGCAGCAGGACCAGCTCTGCACAAGGCCCAGGCAGGGCAGGGGCATTTTGAGGAGCAGGCTGGCACTGCCCAAGGTCCCAGATTGGGTGGCATGGCCAGGAGCTTTTCTCCCCACGCTCCCTCTGGTCCCACTGACTCCAGCAGGGCAGCACCAGCACCCACCAGCCAGGGACTAACTTTGCTCAGCAGCAGATTTCAACGTATTTTAATATAAAATCAGTCCCTGGATAGACTGTAACACTCTGGCAGGGAGCCAGACCAGTCCCAGGTCAAGCTCCATGCCAGAACAGAAGTTCTCTCAACTCAAGGAGCCCAAAAGATCAGTCAAGACCCAAAATACAAACTCAGACTGTTACTCCTTGTCTTCCACAGTGGAGACTCATTCAGTGGAGTGCCAAGAATCTGGAATGGAAGGGAATCATCTTTGCAGATGCAAGGAATTTCTCCAGGCAGCAGAACTGGTGGCTGCAAAGAGATTTTCAGATATAGTCCCACAAATGGTCTGAATCACCTCTGGCCTGGATCAGGAAAGGTGTGGAAGCAGAACCAGGGCAGTGACTGTCCCCCTGTTCTGGGCACTGATGAGGAACCTCGAAAAATGGGGTCAGTTCTGAGGTCCCCACTGCAAGAAAGAAATTACAGAATCATAAAATGTTTTTTGAGGAGTTGGAGTTTGTCCAGAGAAGGGCATGGAGCTGGGAAAGGGTCTGGAGTACCAGGAGAGGCTGAGGGAGCTGGGAAGGGGCTGGAGAATTCCTGAGGGAGCTGGAAAGGGGCTCAGCCTGGAGAAAAGGAAGCTCAGGGGGGACCTTGTGGCTCTGCACAACTCCCTGACAGGAGGGGACAGCTGGGGGGGCGGGCTCTGCTCCCAGGGAACAGGGACAGGAGGAGAGGGAATGGCCACAAGCTGTGCCAGGGGAGGGTCAGGTTGCACATCATGAAGAATTTCTTCACTGAAAGGGTGGTCAAGCACTGGAATGGGCTGTCCAGAGAGGTGATGGAGTCACCACCCCTGGAGGTTCCAAGGAATGACTGGACGTGGCACTCAGTGCTCTGGGCTGGATGACAAGGTGGAGATTGTCCAGAAGTTCTACTCTGTGATCTTGGAGGCCTTTTCCAACCTCAGTGATTCTGTGATTCCAGGAAATAACCCCCCTGAAGCACAGAAGGGGAAGAGCAACAGCACAACCCTGCCTTGTGTCAGCACAAAGCCCCCACCACAGTCACAGCTCTGTGCCCTGACCTCCTGCAGGGCCACGTCCATCCCACCCCTGCCCCTCAATGACCACTGACACTGATACTCGACCCCTCAGGCAGGATTTCATCTTCCCAAGATTATCCCAGACTCCTGTTTGGCCACCCCATGGCTCCCATCCCCTGCTAGGTAGGTTCAGCCTGTGTGATTTTACAGGGGTCAGGTGCTGCACTCTGTCTGGAGTTCACAGCTATAAATAGGGGCTCTCACAAGGCAGTGCCTGCTCAAGTCCTGGCACAAACAGTGTGGAACACTCTGAATGAGCAGGGTTTGATGGGAAGAGACTGCTGCCCGCCTGGCTTGGCAAAGCCCACGGCCCTGTTTGGGATTAAACACTCTGATATCCAGCAGAACGAGCTGTTAGCCTGGCTGAGACCATTCCAGCTTATTTCATAAGTGACTTAGACAGATGTTTAAAGGATTTATGTAAGGTTGGCTGAAGTCAAACACAGGTGTAAGAGATGAAAGGGGAATGGGAAAAATGCACTGTGATGATCATTTTTCCATTTCTCTATTTTTTTTCCCCTGGCTGTTGATTCTAGTGCCCTTTCCATGCAATGTCTGCGCTGTGAGTCACTGAGAAAAAAAAAAACAAAACTATTTTTATTTACTACCAGTAAGGAATGAGGTTTTACACAAAGCTGTGCTGTAGCTGTGCTCTCTTCTCCTGTTTCAGCTCTTCAGTTTATTTTTGCTCTACTTCAGCTGCTTTCTGCTCACAAGATGTGCTGAGCAGACATTGCCACTCTGAGGAAGGGGAGAAAATTAAAGATGTGGAAATTCACTGCAGCCTGCTCATTATTTGCCTTTCCCAGCATGTAATACATGAGTCTCATGCCTGCCTATGCCAGCCTGGCCTCTGGATATCTCCAGTGGTTATGGAATAAGATTTCACATCTTCTTGTGTGGTTCTGGAGCTCGTCAGGGTGGGTCAGCAACAAAGGAACTGCACTGTAGGTCTTTAAGACCCTGCACACATCACTTGCATCCTTCCCCAGGGCACTGCACAAGAATTTTGTCCATGGGGTCAAAGTCCCACCTCGCATCAGGTTCTCTGTCCCAGCCCAACTTGGCACCCACCAAGAGAAGCTCCAGTGCAAAGGAATGGAGAGGAAAGAGCTTCTGTAGCCCTGGGGTGGCTGTCCTGGAGCATCCCTCTCCAAGGAAATCCCTACACCTGGCTGAGCAGGGACTGTGGGACAAACAGCCCAGCCCACTGCTTTTCCAAACAATGTGAAGTATCTCATCCCATCCCAATGGGCTCTCTGTTGATTGTAAAAGTTGTCTTGGGACCAGGCCTTGAAATAGCACCCACAAATCCCCCACAGGCATCTGTGATCCCATCCAGAAAACAATTACTCCCTCCCAGCTTTCCAGGTGCATGAGGCAGTGATCCTTGGCATGCTCTGGACACATCTGGGCACAGTTCAGGTCTGGAGCCCTGAAGTAGTGATGGGTATTTCTAGGGGATACTTTGGTGTCTGATCTATCAAATGGTACCAGGGAAGAAAAGGCAAATCCTTGGGATACACCTGGGGGGATGAGCCATCAACCTGTGTTAGTTGGGAGCATCCAAAGGATGGATGGCTCAGGGACAGTGTCTGCCTTTTCCAACCCCCATTTATGTGTCTCCCCTTTGCATTTTGCATTCTCACCTTTCCATAAAAACCCAAAAAGCAAACCTTAGGGAGGCGCAAAGCCCGAGGAGGAAGATGAAGAACACTTTGTTCTCAGAAATACTTACAGGAGAAGCGAGGGGGAAGAGGGCACAGCTCGTGGGCAAATCCCCAGGACTCATTCCCCCTCGTTAATGATGGAGCCCACAGGTAAAGGCAGAGCATCCCCATCCTGCACTGGCAGGAGGGCTGGAGGCTCAGGCAGCCGGGGAAGGTCATCGGCGGCAGCGCCAGGAGCTGAGCTCACATCTCCCGGCTCCCCAGCCAGTCCCCGACCCACAGGGCCATTTTTTCCTCTCCGTTCTGCCTCATTAGCACCAGTAAGCACTTCTGTCATCAGGGACACGCACACTCTGGTGGGGAGTGTAACAGAAATGCCTATTAATAAGTGAAATAATACTTTCCAGTTTTCAAGGCTCTCGGTGGCGGCCGCTCAGCAGCCCTGGCTGAGTCAGGCTCTTTTATTTACACCCTCAGCCCTGCCAAACCTGTTGTTTGCCACGGCCTGGGCTTGTCCAGGGACATACCCAGCTGCTGAAGGATTGCCTGGAGCTGGCCACGCAGGCAGCCCCAGATGGGGAGCTGGGAGCCAGCGATGCCGGCGGTGCTGCAGGGATGGATGGAAGGGGCCCTGGGCTGGGCTGTTCCACTGGGAGGACAGGGGCAGCTTCCTAACAAATGTTTTGTGTTAGCCCTGAGAGCCTCCAGCCCCATGGTGGGGATCCATGTGCCGGCACGGAGCTGGGGCTGGGGCAGAGTTATTGCTCCATTCTCCTCACAACAATGTCACACCACGGGACGTGTTTTATGGGGACATTAATCCACACAGCAATGGCCTGACTGCGTCTCACCACCCGAGGTGTGTATTAGCTGCCTCTATAACATAGACTCCAGTGGGTTTTATTGCTGTTCCAGCATAAATCCTGGGGCTTAGAGCCCTTTAAAACTCTCCTGTTAAGCTCTACTCTTCCAGGTCCCAGTCCAGATAATGGTGGAAAAGCCCCAAACCTCCTCACACTTATCCTGTCTCTCAGTTGATGCCCAAGTCAGCTCAGGATTTGCAGACATCAGAGCTGTTCTCCTGAATTTCTTGGAAGAAAATAAGGATAACAAAGAGATTTGATATGTTCCTCCTTCTCTTCTATTCATGCTACAGCTCTTGAGACTCAGTGCAATGAGTTTATCTTGTTGGCCACTGCATCCAAGACCTCTTTGTCACCAGCACCTGAGTTCCCATCACCTTTTGTATCCCTGAGAGTCAGCTGGGAGCTGCTCCCCCTGTCCCTCTAGTCCTTGCTGAATCTATTACTACAAGAAGAAGAATTACCAGAAAAGGAATGCATTTTGCTCTGTGGAGATATTTATATTGTCAAGACAGAAAGGGGAAAAAAAAAAAAAAGGAAAGGAAAAATCCCAAAGCAAATGTTCTGGCTGGTGACACAGAGCTGGAAATCATCAGGAGCTCTCACCTGGCCTGTGTGCCATCTGTGAGGCACCTGTGGCATCACCGTGCCCCAGGGCCACCCTGCCATAACACAGGGGGCTGACCCACCACTCTGCTTTTAGCTACTGCTGCAGAAGTCCTCTTGGGAGCTGCCTCCCTAACCTGTTTCATTTCACCTTTCACCAAAGTCCCTCCATCCACTGCACGAGGATCAGGTAGATCTTCATGTTTTCCATCAGTGTCCTTGTTATTTCCCCCATTGTTGGATCCCAGAAACTTGGGGATTTTGAGCTTTCTGTGCTTTCTGGCACTGACCCCCTGGAGAACACTGCTTTTGACCTGAGGCCNTGTTCAGCTTTAAGAGACCTTGTAGCAGCTGCATCTTCCTCCATTTTCCTCACTTTTAACTGGTGGCTAGAAGTGCTGCTGAACTTTCTGTACTTAAGATAAGATTTAATAAACAACCAAGCCCTAACACAATAAAATCCATTTCCTTCATGTTTTCTAATCCTGGCTCTGAGTGAAGGCAGAAGAGACTGAGACAAACCACTAAATAAGTGGTGCAAAACTCCCACCACTCTTACATCCCATGCCCAGCCATCTCCTTTGGGAAGGTGACACACTGTGGCCATAGGGAGTTGGTTTTCAGCTGCCTCACACTCTTCCCATGCTCATCCAGCTGGATCCATCCTCCCCTTTCTGGAGGAACAACCCGAAGCATTCCTCACACCAGAGACCTCCCCACAGAGAAGTAATTTCCTTGCCAAGGACCAAATTGCATTAACTCATTAAGGCTGCACATCTTGACCCAGCTGCCACTCCTGAAAAGGTCCCCACTTAGCATTTGACAGGAATGTCAGCAATTCAGATGCCTAATGGAAGCAGGGAAGGGTTTGTCACTCTAACCATGCCAACACCTAAATTCTTTCTCCCTCTACACTCCAGGGAATGCCAGGCCATGGGATGCCGCCCTCTCCCTGCAGTGGAAGTGTAAATGGCACCAGCCATGGGATAATTTGTAGATAGGGAGAAAAGATTTGGTGTTAGGAAGGTGATTTTGGAGAATTTGTTGTTGCTCCATTCCTGGAAGTGTCCAAGGAATGGTTGGACAGGGCTTGGAGCGATCTGGGATAGTGGAACACGTCCCTGCCTATGGCAGGAGTTTGGAACAAGATGAGCTTTAAGGTCCCTTCCATTTCAACCATTCTGTGATTCTATGATTTGACCATTCTGCCTTGGACTTCCCAGATGAGCAGGACAGACTTTTGGGATCCTGCCATCACCCCAAAAACAGCAGTAACAGAGACTGTGACAGTTCCCCTTGAGTCATCTCTGACAAACACTGGCATTAACTCTTGGCAATTCTCTGTCACACTGGAGGAAACCTTAAAGGAATAAAATGGTCACCCATTAAACAAATACCCTGGAGATCCTGACAGCAGGGGCTTCTGCCCAGGACCAGAATCACTCTTATCCCAATATTCACCTTTAGACTGGTGGTCACTCAGCTCAGAGGGGCCAGATCAAATTACCAGAAAACCATAAATTTTAGGACGATCTGTTTTTCAGGTTCATGAGAATACCACAGCCCCAGACTAAATCTCTCTTGGGCAGTATCCACAGGAGCATTATGGTTTCCTTCCTAGGGCTTTCCATCCTGGATGATGGATTCAGTGATCTCAGGTGGGGTCTCCAGGACAGTGGCATTTGGGGAGGTGACCAGCCCAGGTGGGAGGTTATGTTTTGTGCCACAATACTGGTGACCTCTGCTAAAGTGTTGGCAAGAGATCCCAAAAAAGGGACATTTTGTAGTAGGAACAAGGGGCAAGTTCAAACTCTCCAGCTTGCAGCTTGCGTGGCTGACCAAGAACAGAATTTCCACTGACATTTTATTTGAGATACCTCCTACACTAATGCAAACACTTTTTCTCTACACAAACACACTGGATTTCTAAAATTCAGTCCATGAGGAGCTTTCCTGAACGTGGAAACTGGACTCAATCAAATCATGCCTCTCTGCTGTCCCCATCAGCTCTAAGAGATGCTGTTCGAGGATCCTGTGGCACAGAGGGAATGTGATGTCTGATGTCTGAAAGCTCTGTCAGGGTTTCCTCCAGAGGCCAATAATCCTGGCTCTGTATTTAACTCTTATTTAACAATGCTCCTGTGGAGAGGAGCAGCACAGATCTTTTCACATCCATTCTTGGAGGAGGTGGAACTGCCAGTGTCATGGAGAGATGTCCCACCAGCTTATGAGCACAGGCTGCAGAGGGAACCTCAGTACAATAGTATTCCAGGAATGAGAACATTTCTCCCACTGCTGCCCCTCGGGATGCAGAGGAGTCGCCATACAAAATGCAATTCTTTTCTGGCTGGAAAAAAAAAAAATCCTGAGCAACTGCAAGACAATAGCTGGGCCCCATTGTCTCCCCTTGCTTTCAGGAGCCATGTGTGGGAGATGTGTGAGGCTTCTCTTGCTGCACCCTGGACTGGCAGTGTCACACAGAGCTGGATTCTCCTCTGCTTTGTGTCCAGGGATGATTTGGAAGCTGAAATCTCACTTTAGCCATGAACAATCTGTGAAGGTCAGCTTGCTGTACTGCTGGGTGCTTATCTGGTTTGGTTATCAGAGTGACAGAATTTTTCTCTCTCATGGAAAAGTCATTGACAAAGGAGAAAGGAAATGAAGCTGCTGTTGATGATGAAGCTTTGCCTGCCTCGTGGTGGGTTTGGCAGCTCTGGACTTGATAGACTCCATCTCAGAGGTCTTTTCCAAACTTAACTATTTTATAATACTGTCCTTCCCACCTTCTCAGTCTCGGTCACTGACCTTGCACAATGACCACAAGATGACATTGTCCTGGCATCCAAATAGTCCCAGATGAGCCATTCCAGCTGGTTGCATACTTGCATCCCTCTCCCAAATGGCCACACCATGCACGTTGCCCTTCAGCTTTTTGCCAAGTTTGATTCACACAGGCCAGAAAAACTGAAGAGAAAAATAGCTCCCAAGAGCTTCATCCTGCTCTGCAAGTGTGTCTCTGGTTTCTAAAGTAAAGAAAACCTCCAAGAAGCAGGATAAAATGAGGAGAATTACTTCCAAATTCTGGACAAAAAGAAATTTTAGGGCTTAAGGTACAATAAAAGCTGCTCCAGGATGTTTAACAGGGAGCAGACTTGTAGAAGACCACCAGCACCAGGGATGTGGGACTGAGAGCTGGGTTATCCCTGCAGGAAACTCTCCCAGCTGATCTCTTCAGTGTTCAATGAGGAGGACATCATAGTTCTGTTGGTCTCCTTGGATAAAACCTTCTCCAGGCCTTGGACAGTGGAAGAAACAAGGATGAACCTGAATTAAGGAGATTTCTAACCTTCTGCTGCAGGGGAAGGGTCCCACCTTGACCCTCACAGAGCAAATGGTGTCACACCAGTGACCTCCTGAGACCAGAGGGTGGGGAAAGGAAGGTTGCCCAAGAGCTGAGTTCTTGGAGCACACTCAGCTCTGGTAGAGGTGGGGTTTAATGAGACCCTAAACGTAGCAGAATCTTTGCCAGAGGCAGAGGAAGACTCTCCTAAATCCCAGAGCTTTCAGGGTTTTCCAGCACAGCCCAAACCCAAGGCAATCCCAACGCATCATCAAAGATCTCTGGTGCAAGAAGGGGTGGAATCACCCTTGCTCTATTATTGACCTCTTCTCAAACCCTGGCTTGGTATCAGGGAGTTGAGCCAGGGGATATTTAGCTTCAGGACTGGTTCTGACTGAAGTTCAAGCTCAAACCACTCTAATCAGAGTCTAGCATCATTTAAAGCCCAGGTTTGGCTGGGCTGTGGTTCAAAATAACAAGTCCCCCTCCATGTTGTGCTTCCTGTGGAATGTGGCTGCTCATGCAGAGCATGGGATCCATGGGATGTAGAGGTGGATTTGTGGGCCACTTGTCTGTGAAGGAAGGACTGTGCAGTTTTTGTTTAGTCTGGTTATAAATGTCATACGTTATATATCCTTCACCATTTCCTCGTAAGACCACTTCGCTAACGGATATCTGCACCAGGAAACTTCTGTGGCTAGACAGCCAAAATTTTACCTTCTTCACTTTCAGCCCTTCCTTATAACACTGTAATTCCTCAGGATTTATGTCATTCCAATATTTGTTTCATTCTCCCCCAGTTGCTGCTCGCCAAGCCAGTGATATTTCATTTATTTTAATCTTTCTTCCAGAAATTCCATTTTTCCAAGCAGAACCCTGGTGCTGGTTTTTTTATTCCCCTGATGTTCATCTCATTTGCCAAGGGAAGGCTAAGGCACTACTGCTTTATATTCCAAGTGAAAATTATTTTATTAGTGCAGTGCACTGGGCTAAGAGAAGAACTTGTCTTAACCAGAGCTGAAACCCCTTTGCCTTTTAACTTTGGTAACTGTGACATAAGAACTGAAACTGCTGGATCTGGTTAGTTTCTTAAAAAAAAAAAAAAAGAAAGAAAAAAAGAATTAAATTGAGAAATTTGGGGTTTTTTGGTCTTGCTGGAACTACTCATACATAAGCACCAGCAGTGTCATGTAACACAGACAAATCTATTTTTTGTGGAATAACCAGAAGGTCTTTTTTTCAGGAACACATAGATCAGTTACATGCATTCTCTACTCGTTGCCATTTATAATTTTGTGTATAAGGAATTTAAACTCGGAGTTTGCTGCCCTGTGTGGAGGGGAACACTTGGCTGAATAAACCTGACAAAGTGTTACATCAGACCTGCAACAGGCAATTACTAATTATTGAGGGAAATTGCTTCATACATCAGTCGATACATCATGTTGTAATTATTTTAACATTAAAGGGGGAAAGATCAGTTTGGATAGGTGTGCAGCCATATTAATAAATTATTTTTGGGTGCTTCCTGCTCCATTTGCATTAGATTTTCCTCAGGGGATAAGATTTCTCTTTGAATTTTGCTGAAATATTGTCCAGCACACCTATGCTTGCATAGTATTTGACTGGTGAAAAGGAAGGGGGAAGTCAAGAACTGGTTATGCTTTTTAGCAGTTTTAAAAATCACTTATAGCATTTTTTAAAATTACAAACAGAATTTGAAGAAATAAAGGGTTTGCAAATCTCTCCATAAAACTGTGATTTTCTTTGCATGGCTAATTTTGCACACTGGAAACTGAGTTTTCTGTAAGACAAAATTTTTTTTCTGGAAGCAGAACATTGATTCTGTGACAGAGTTGGGGAAATAACGAAACAGATAAAACATCGTGTAGGTCTCTTTTAAGACACAAAAAATATGTCTTTTAGCATTTCTTTGAAACAGGTTTTGCTTTTTTTTGAGCAATTCTACAATCCACTTTTCTTTTTTTGTCAGAAAGAGAGAACAGTCAGGAAAACTCATGTTGTGTTTTAAGAAGTTGGATCCAAATTCCTGGATGGATTCTCCTCAGAAAACTGTACTGACAAGAAAGGACATTAATGACCTTTACCTAGTGATAAAATGAACTAAATGACTTTATCCTTTCTTCTGTAAATAGGATGTGACTTTGGGGCTCACACTTGGCAATAGTGTAACTCCACCAAGATTAATATCCCTGCTAAGGAGGATAGACCTGAAATTCCACAGCAGGCAAAGAGGATTCCTTGCCAGGGAGGTTCTTGGTTTGTGGCATCCTGGTGCAGCCCAGCTGGGCTCCAGGTGTGACAAGGGACCTCAGAGTTTCCCCTGGGGGTGGCTCAGGGTGGGTGATGCCTGCCCAGCTCCCCAGCACTGCTTTCCACGTCTGCCCAGAGCCATGTGTCTGATTTTCCATCTCTTCCACCCTTGGGAATGCAGCCATTTCTCCTCCTGCTGCAGGAGGCTCTGCAGCTCTTCCCTCCTGGGGAAGGAGCCCTACACACAGCCCCAGCCCCACAGGCTCCCCCTGACCCCTCACCCCACCATTTCTCCATCCTCTTTCTGCCCCTCCCTTCAGCTCTGCTTCCCCTTCATCTCCCGTTTCTCCTCCCTCATGGGCTACCTTTGATTTTCAAACGCTCATATTCCAGTCCCTCCTTCTCTGGTGGAAACTTTAACAAATGCACCAACATCTGCTACAGTTAGTCATCACACTTAATGTACAGGATATTCCAGCTGGCTTCACTCTCCTTTTATTATGTATTGGAAAGAGGTTTCATCTGTGCTCCTCTGGCTTGGCCAGACACACACCCAGACTCACCTCCACGTGGTGTGGACACAGCTGGGGTACCATGGGGTGTCCCTTGGCCACCAGCCCATGGCTTTCCCCAGCCCAGCACCCCACCCACTCATCTGCTGCCCACAGTGGGACGTGTTTGGGTTGTGAGGTCTTTCTTTGAGGAGATGTGATGTCCCACAAAAGCAGCCTGAGTTTGGGCAGTGGTAGAGAGAGATACCCACTGTTCAAGCAATTCCTGATGGCTGGAGATGGCACCAGCCTGCATGGCAAGAGCTCCTGGCTTGGGGTTGGGTATGGAAGTTTGTGATGCCTACAGCCTTTCCAGGCAAATCATTAGAAGCTCACATTAGCAGGAAATCAGTCTTTTTCCAAATCTGAGGGCAGAACAACCACCCTCCATCCCTGACCCAGGGAAGGTGTCTTCACAACAGAGACCCAAAATGGAAGAAACCCCAGTCCAAAGGCCTCATTTCATGGAAAAAATGAACCAAAATGACCTCAGACACCATCACAGGGGCTTTATCCACAGCAGACTGAGAACACAAAAGCTGCATAACTGTGTTGTTGGGAGATGGGGCTGTCTGGAGCATCAGGCAGGTGAGGGCAGCTGGGAGGAGAGGAGAACAAATAAATATCTTCGATTAAAAAAAAAATAAAAAAGAATTTATGAAAAATCTGGTGTTTGGGGTAAAAAAAGAAAACCATATGCTCCCCTTTTTCTTCCAGCAAGTGTTCATCAGTTTTCTAACAGCACCATGGTTAAGCATTGGCAGCCATGGAATGCTGTGTGAATTTTGTTCAGAAAAACACATTACTAAAGGAAGTTGCCCCAAGATAAGAGCAGAAAGCAAAAATTAAAACACAAGAAGGCACTGAGGATTTAAAGGCTTCAAGGTGCATATCCTGACTTGGGGGCCTGGCTGGAGAACAAGAAACTGCAGAGAGTTTGGATGACGTTGGTCCCATCAGGTGTGTGCTGAAGAAAAACAAAACAGCAACACACTGAGGCCATGAACACCCCAGAACGGGGCTTGCAGCTGACTTCACACATGATTCCTGTCCTTGGGAGTTTCCAGCTAATTCCCTTTGCAAGACAAGTGGTTTATTTGCTTTCCTAGATAAATATGGACCCACGTCATGCACTTGTTCCCCCGACAACACTTTACAAAAGGAGCATTTTTCTCGAGTGTTTGATCGTCCTTAGAACAGAAATAGCAGATGGTTAACACAGTTGTCAGCTTTCTCTAATTGTAGGTGAAATCCCCAGGTCAGGAGGATTTCCAGCTGCTAATGGATTTTCCTCATTTTGGTGTGAAATCAGTGAGCGTAGAAACTGTGCTGCCAAACTTCGCTCTACACCTCGGTTTGGGGTCTCTAAATGTTATCCCAGGTAAATAAAAGCTGTGTTTTTCAGTAGATTTGATGGCAAATCTGTATATTCCTGCTAAAAATCATTTTTTCAGTCATATTTCCTTTCATTGCCCAAGAATTTCCCATCTCCTTCAGAGAGCAGCAGGTTACAAATTCTTCCCTGTGAGGGTGGGGAGGCCCTGGCACAGGGTGCCTAGAGAAGCTGTGGCTGCCCCAAATCCCTGGAAGTGCCCAAGGCCAGGTTGGACAGGGCTTGGAGCAGCCTGGGACAGTGGAAGGTGTCCCTGCCCATGGCAAGAGTGGCACTGGATGGGCTTTAAGGTCCCTTCCAACCCAAACCATTCTGGGATTCCATGATAAAATCAAAGACAAGGGTGATGCAAAAGCAGTGTCTTTTGTTACCAGACACAATTAAACCTGCAGAAAACAAGCAGGCAAGAGACACTCATAGAATTGTTAAGGTTGGAAAAGACCTTCAGGATAATCAGGTCCAGCCATCAGTGCAGCACCACCCCCATGTTCACAATTAAACCATGTCCTCAAGTGCCACATCCACATGTGTTTTGAACACTTCCAGGGATGGTGACTGCAGCACTGCCCAGTCTGTATTAGTGTTTAAACAACCCTTCCCATGACAATTTTTTTTCCTAATAGCCAAGCTAAACTTCCCCTGGCAGAACTTGTGGCCATTTCCCCTTGTCCTGTCCCTGTTCCCTGGGAGCAGAGCCTGACCCCCTGGCTGTCCCCTCCTGTCAGGGAGTTGTGCAGAGCCACAAGGGCCCCTCTGATCCCCCTTTTCTCCAGGCTAAAACATGTGGTGGGGTCCCTGTGAGGCCTGGGCTCACATCCTGGATCTGTGCTGGGATTTGGGGTGCAATGGAGGGGTACAAAGGAGGAATTTCTTGGCTGAGCTCAGACTGACACGTGCAGAACAGAGCTGGAAGAAATCCCATTTCTTTATTCCAGAAGACTGAGACTGGGACAACAAAATGATGGAGCTTATTTAAGTGATCGATGAGAAACAAATCCAAGTGGAATCCATTTAAGGTTGAGCTTGGTACTTCCCATTTGAAATATTGACAAGAAGTGGAGGAGTCATTCCATTTAGAGAGGGTGACATCATCACAAATGGAGCTTGGGATGCCCTCCATAAATTTCCCTGCTTGCTGCAGGTGACAGACATTGTCTTCTAGGAAATGGAGAATGTCCAAGGAAGCTGTAAATAACCTCTGTGCTGCTATAATCACCAAGTTTTACATGACAAAATATAAAAGAATCCAGAGAAAAGTCATTGGGAAATGGCTGGTTTACCCATGAACATTCTAGATACTCCTCCAAAAGAATAAAAAGTAGTTGAAACACGTCCTGGCAAAGATGATCTTCAAACACATTGAAATTCAAAAGTGAGAATAATTTCCATGTGGCTAAAAAGATATGGGAAAATAAAGAGAATTCCACCAGAAGAAAGATCTATCTGTTCCTGCAGTCATCTGTACTATGAACATTGTCTGACACTTGAAATTTGGTACATGTTTGGCAATCATCCAGTTTATTTTGGAAAATTCAGGATGTTATTAATTCAAGTATGCTGTAGTAGTGCCTCAGGTGTCTTGAAGTGCTTCACTTAATTTCCTGCTTTAATTTGGGTCTGGAAGATGCAAATAAATGCAAGGAGAGTTTTATTTTTACTTCATAGCACACTTGAAAACAGGTGGCTGACTTAATGCTGCATAGCCAAAATGGATTTATTTCTTTAAAATAATCTTAATATGCTTAGTCTATATCACTGCTTAAAGTCTGGCACATGGTAGAACAAATCACAAGAATATGAAGATTTCCAATTTCTTTTATAAAATAGGAAGCTGATAAAACACATGAGAAGTGTTGATGTGAATCTGCCACTACACAGGTTGAATTTAGCCTTGCTCCCCTCTAAAAAGAAACATCAAATCTTATATAAAAGGAAACCGTGCTCATTTAAAAACATAAAAAGGCTGCAAAACTTAGCACTGTGGTGTGAATTTCTTCTTTTTAGTAAAAACAACCCAGTGAGGCCTGGGAGAGTGGCAAACCCACGCAGGTTTGGACCAGATGACCTCTAAAAATGCCTCCCACCCCAAACCATTCTGTTCCAGATCCAGAGGGGCAGTGGCTGGAACATTTTCTGGTGTAAATCAGCTGCACCAGCTCCTGCCTCCTCCCTGCACTGCCATTGTCTGCATGGACACGCTGTAATTTAAGCCAGCATGTTACTGTAATTAAAAAAATACACAAATGACAGAATTTGACTCGAACCCCACCATCCTTCATGGTTTACATTTCCTACAGAGGGAGTTAACTGGTAAGATGTACATGTTTATTGGTTTCCTTCTTTGTGCTTTTACAAGTATTTTTCTCTTTGATGATCTAAACCATATGTCGAGGTACTTTGGAGGATTATTTTATCAGTTTCTCTGCAGTATGAGAGAAATACCAGGGCAGAGCCCATAGGTTTGCACACATCCAGGCCACTAAATCATCCCTTGTTCCCGAGCAGCCCAGCTGCCATATTGATAAATAGTCCATGTCACATTAATTTAATTCTGAATCACTCTGAGACATCGTTTTGTTACAAATATAAATTTTGTGGTGTAATGGAATGTGTTAAGCCTTTAACAAATGAACATTTAATGGCCGCTCATGAAAAAACATAAATAATCAGGAATAAAATTAGCGGGGTTGGTAATGAGGGGATGGAGCAGCATGGCCTGGCCCTGGGAGCTGGGATTGGTGGGAGCAGCATCCATGTTTGCTCCTCCCCCTTGGAGGTTTTGGCAGGGATATAAATGCCTGAACCTGACAAAGTTCTTTTAACAAACTAAAATCTAAAAAATAATCTGCTACACCATTTTTTGGTAATAACTGAAAATACCTGTCCCTCCCTTGATTCCTCTCTACCTTTATTATACTGTACATATTATTCTATATTATGTTATTATGCATTATTATAATACTTTCCAATAGATTTTATTATGTTATTGCATTATTATTATTATATTATTGCTTTGGGATATGATTTAGTGGTGGGTTTGGCCGTGCTGGGTTAATTGTTGGACTTAACAACCTTTGAGAGCTCCTACAAATTAGATGATTCTATGATTCTACAATTCCATGTTGCCTTTCAATTATTCCCTTTCACTGAACCCCACCAATATCCCATAATCAGAAAGAAATTAATATTCTCATTTTATTTATGTAAATACATATATAGGTATTTACTCCCTTTTTCACTAAATAACTTACATCAATTCTTTTTTTATTGAATAATTATTATTTTTTATTGAATTCTTGCAGCCAGTACCTGTTAGAGGCAGTGGCTTTCCAGCTGCTCCAGCTTTACTGGACTTATCCACACATCATTTTTTGGGGAAGCCACAACCTCAGCGTTCAGGAATGGGGATCCATTGGTCCCTGGGTCAACTCGAGGGCAGGATGTTAAGCACAAAGGTGTTGCCTGATTAGTGGCAGTCACTGGAAAGAAGTTTTAGCATCTGTGACTGTAGGCAGTGTGTGGAATTCAGCCAAAAGGCTCTCTCTAAATATCAAAAAAGTATCCCTAAAATTGCAAGCCTTTGGAGACCACGGCGCTGCACAAAGTGCCAAAAAAAACAACACATAGTGCATAAATCTGGAACAATCACTTACTCCAGCCAGGAAGGGACCCAACAACAAAACACTTACCTAAATGCTTTTTATTTGCATTAATATTTATTCAGGAATGATCTGAAAGTCTTGGTCACTTTCCCTTATGTCTGTGTGTGTGTGTAAGGGTTCCTGTACAGCTCCGGGGTGGGAATTCCTATCTGTGGCATGGTGGGCTTGGTCAGACTCATCACTTCTGGGGACATGAAAAAGGGACAAAAAAGGGGGCATTAAACCACCCCTTAGTTTCTCTGCTACTTCTCTTGCCACCAGGGCTGGCAATTTGCATGTGGCTGAAGCCATTCCCTGGCCTTAAACCCAAACATCTGAATGCAGAGGGACGCCTCCTGGTTTTTAATTTATAATGATTAAAATTCATATGTGTTGGAGTTGGAAATCACCCTGGTTTTAATACCAACCTCTGTTTGTTTGGTATTGTCCTCCACTGCACCAGCCTGGCCAGAAAGGTGGTTCTGGTCCTGATCCTGANTAATACCAACCTCTGTTTGTTTGGTATTGTCCTCCACTGCACCAGCCTGGCCAGAAAGGTGGTCCTGGTCCTGATCCTGGTCCTGGTCCTGATCCTGGTCCTGATCCTGGTCCTGGTCCTGGTCCTGGTCCTGATCCTGGTCCTGGTCCTGGTGAATACCCCCAGCTCCTGCTCTGTGTTTTCCTCACAGGAAGCATGGGATGGTGATATGTTCTCAAGCTCCACTGTAAATCAGCGAATCTCTCTCCCAAGGATTTGCTCACGATTTGAAAATCTGACTTGAAACAATCCCCTTTCCCCCAGGGCACCATATGCAACTTCAATATATTGGTGGCGAAGGAAAATATGCTGTGCTTGGCGTTTACAATTCCCACTCTAATTTAGCAGACAGGTGTTTCTGAGGAACAGCTCATCTGGCAAGGAGAAGGAGGGTCAATGGGTTGGGATTATTTGTTCCTCCCTCGTATTTTCATTAAGGGGGCAGGCTTGCAAACAGTTGGTAGAAGGAATTGCTCTGGGAAATGCTGTCCCTCCACATGAATGAAGGCTTAGGAGAAGATGGCAGTGCTCGCTCAGAAAGGGCCCAGCCAAAATTCCTGATTTTGTATGAAACAGCTCCCTCATTATCAGAGGTGACCACTGACCCAGTCTGGCTCCAGTGAGCACCAGGATATTGCCCTTCCCCTGAGAAGCAGCCATTTCTTGAGACTTTCTCCAGGATGAGCAACAACTTTACTGGTCCTGAAACTTGTGACTTGCATTCCCTGTCAGCCAGCCAGCAATTTCTTCCTTAGAGAGAAGAAAAAAAATAAAAAGAAGAAAAGAAGAAGAATAAAAAAATTCAGCTAAACTAAATGAATCCTGTTCTGAGAGCTAAATATGGTCAGAACATCTGTGACCTCCCCCGACTTCACCCTGGCTGAGCAAGGACAATAGCTGCCATGTGCCACCCTTTGTTGTTGAGCCTGGAAAAGATTCCTAATCCCAGAATAACACACGCGTGCACCCATGCACGTAGGCACACACACAAACACACACACACACACCAGCACTGCTAGAACTTGGATTTCTCATCCAACAGGGAAGAGCTGGCAGCAGGGCAGCGCTGGAGGGATGAAAGAGCCCCCCCTTTGCTCCATAAAACCCGTGTGTACACCAGGGGTTTCCTTTCGTCTACAGATGTCCATTCCTAGTGTTACAAGGTGCAAATTCCGAGGTTGGGCAGGCGCTGGGAGCTGTGTTCTCGTGTTGAAATGCCGGTATGTGGTCCGCGTGCCTCTGATCTCCAGAGTTTCCTAGCATGACATCTTTCATCATCATCATCAAGCCAGAGGACTCGGATACATGTGGCCACCAGATTCCCTTCCAGCGGGAAGACGGGCCGTGTCCTTCACCTCCCTTCTTTCCCCCAGCCTTTCAAGCTGCTCTTTCCCAGCTTTGCGGGATACCTGGGCTCACAGCACCGAGCCAAAACCTCCTCTGTTAAGGGCTGGAAGGAGGTGGTTGGGGCCAGCACAGCTCTAACCTCTCCCTGCTCCTTTGAAGGGGACGGGCGAGGGTCTCCCCGCCATCCCCTGCTGCTCGGCTGGGCTCGTCTTGCCCCATGTCAGGAAACAGTGGCCTTTTCCTTGATTTTTTTGGAAGGAAGTGGTTAACTCTTCCTTCACCGCCCCACGATGGGATTCATTTGCAAATGCCCTCTTCAATGAAGAGCAAGGCAACCACAGAGATGGTTTGTGTGGGAGGGAACCAGGCTCGCCGGGAAGCCTGTGGAGAGCGGCTGTGACCGCCCGCAGCGAGGGCCCCCTACCATGGGCACTCCCTGTTGAAGCCATCCCGGCCACCCCACTGCTCCTGGTCCCACAGGTGCAGGGTTCCCTGTGGGAGATCTCCCTCCAGGGCTATCACTTGCGTTCAAGGGATGTTTCTGATTCACATCAAAGTGAAAGCTGCAGCAAGCGTGCGTCAAGTCAGCTTTGGCAGGACTCGTGGCCCTCCCTTTATTTTTTTTTTTCCCCTTCCTTTTTCTTGTTGCTGCTCAGCCCTGCAGAATGTAATTAGAAAATGAGCCATTTATAAAACAAATGTTTCCGGGAGAAACTCCCCTGAACACCCGTGTCATAAAATTATTGAACACAGTGTCTGAGAGCGTTCAGGATCCAAAATTTCCTCAGGGCTCACCCTTATCCATTATTCTGTCACTGCTTCAGCTGGGCGGTGACATTTTACTGGCGGCACCCTGTTCCCCTCCAAAAGAATTCTGTCTTTTGGCTGTTCTGCTCAACCCTTGGTGTCCTCCTCCATCTGCTAAAACCATGGTGGGGATGCAGTGAGCCTGGGATCGCCTGGTTTATCTCTCACTCCCCTTCCCAGCACATCCAAAGGGAGAGAGGGGGATGATGTTCCCTCTCTGCCCACATAATGGTGGCATTTCAAGGGCTGAGCAAAGCAGAGTGACTTTCCCAGCTGGGATGTCCTCTCCTTTTAAAAATGCTCATAACTTTTGCTCAAGGTAAACACTCTGGGCTGGAACGTCCCGTATTTCACTCTCCACCGGGACCGGTTTTGCCCAACGCCTCAGTTCCCACCGGAGCACCATATAACTCGCCAGAATTTCCAACACATTCTGCAAAGTGCTTTGAGATCCCTGCCAGCTCCCTCTCTGGTCCTCTGGTGCAGTCCAAGAGGCAGATATTAATCTTAACAGCTATATGCTGGCCGGGCCCTGGTTGCCTAAGAGATTCTCCCTGAATTTATTTATTTGGATTTATTCAAAAGAGCATAAAAAGGAACACTCCTCCCAGACTCCAGGCTCACCAGCCATAAATTACAAAAACAACTACAATGAAACCACCCACAGCACCTCCCGGCCCTGACACGACTGTTTTCCTCCAACACCCCGCTCTGCAGCGGCTGCATCCAGATTCCCTGCAAGCCTCAGCATTCCTGCCTGGAGATGTTGACTGCAGGTGGCCCAAGGACTGGTGCTTTGGGAAGCCCTGTCCTCACTCCTTCTTCAGAGCTGCTGGGGTAGCACTTATGTGAGAAGTGGAAGAAGCTGTTGATGTGATTTCCTGAGGATAGGATGATTCCCCAGCACTTTGAGAGGTGCCCATGGACAAAGCAAATGGGAATTCACGTGGGACAGGGTTGACCAGAGAGACTTCAAGAGGACCAATCCCTGCAGGTCTTCTCATCCTCCAGTCTGTCCAGACACATGGCTAAATAACTTGTTCTTGAAAACCTCCAGTGATGGAGTTTCCACCTCCTCCCACACCAGGAATCCTGGTTCTCGCCCTTGGAAAATGTTTCCCAAAGTCTGACCTTGGTCACCCTTGCCCTTAGCCTAATCACTTTATCTGCTGGCCCCAGCAGACAGAGGAACTGCTTCCTATCTCCCATCCAGCGGGGAAATCCAAAATACTTGAAGGCTGTTATCATATTTTCCCTCACTTTTCTCCCCTCTAGACTAAACAACCCCAAATTTCTCAGTGTCTCCTCACAGGTCATGTTTTCTAGAGCTCTGTTCCCCTTTGTTCTTCCCCTCTGGATCCTCTCCAAGGACTCCGCATCTTTTCTCAAGTGTGGTGCCAAAAGCTGGATTCAATATCCAGCCGAGGTCTTCCTGGAGCTGTGTGGAGCAGATGGATAATGCTGCAAGTCTTCCTGCAAGCCTGATGTGTGTTTTGCTCACAAAAGGCAGAGCACTGCTGGCTCCTCTTCAGCCCAGGATACCCTACATCCTCCTCCAGTGCACCCCAGCCCCAGGCAGGGGCTGTTCTTACCAGCAGGGTCCTCTCTGGTTGAAGGGGTTTTGGCTCTTTTTGCTGCTCGTGCTGAGCTTTGGCACTTTCAGCAATGTGGGAGCAATCCCTGGAGGTTTGAGTGTCCCAGGGCCAGGCTCCTGCTGAGGGAGGGAACTCAGCCTTTAAGGATAATGTCATGGATTCCCATCAAACATTCCTTGGAGCAACCTGGTTTAGTGGAAGGTGTCCCTGCCCATGGTAGGGGGTTGGAACAAGATGGTCTTAAGGTCCCTTCCAACTCAAACCAGTTTTTTGCTTCAAAACTCAAAAAGATTTGTCCCAAGAGGGTAAGAATTCTCCCATGCCTTGTGTCCTTCCCTGGTGCAGCTGTACCCAAATCCCAGAGAGATGCTATGAATTCTGGCTTGATTTTTGAGGCCATGCTCATCCAGTCCATGTTTCCCATGCCATGCCAACACATCTTAAGGACTACCTTCAGCCCTGGGATATGGAGACCCCTTGGATTCTGTCTGTTCTTCTCTTCAGGCCTGTGAATGAGAAGTGATGGGATGGCCACCATTGGGTGGGAACCCTGATCTCTAGCCCCAGATGCCCAGGGAAGTTCCCAGCTGGGACCAGGGCACAAGATGAAGTTCATGCACTTGCTGTGCTGGACTCCACCACATTTAGGGACCAAGCTGAAGGTGTCTCAGGGTGCATAAACTGTAGGTGGCCATGTGGTCTGGAAAATTAAGGAGCCACAAAACCTTTTAGGTTGGAAAATACCTGAAGATCATCAAGTCCAACTCATTATCTGATGAAAACAAGTCCACCTGGGCTGAAAGGAGCACCAGGAGGTCCCTAATCTGACCTCTGAGCTCAACCCAGACCTTTATCCAGTCAGTCTCAAAAACTTCCAAGGATGGAGACTGCACAACCTCCTTAGGTCACTCACTCCAATGGCTGACACTCCTCATCATGAGAAAGGCTGTTCTATGTATCTAAAAATTATTTTTTTGGATCACAGTGTATTCTCTGTGTGATATATTCAGCCCTCAAATCTAGACACAGGCCTAAACTAATCCTAAGACCTCAGTTTTAGCTCTGCTGACCCTTCTGCTGCCACTTTTATCCAGAGCAGAGACACAAAGTGGGATTTAGAGACAGGTGGGGATGTGCATGGTGCAGTGGGATCCAAGTCACCAGGACAGCAGAAGGATGAAGCAAAGAGAGGGCACTGAAAGGAGCAGGTGTGTCTGCTCTTCCACAGTGGGGTTTGGTCCTGGAGGGGATCTTTGGATTTTGGGGCCCTGAGTAACTTGATCAAGTGCACCCTTGGCACCCTTGACCACAGTAGGGGGATTGTAACAAGATGACCTTTATGGTCCCTTCCAAGCCAAACCGTTCTGTGATTCCATAATTTTGTTACAATTTTGAAAAATAAGCAGTCTTAAACAGAGATCCAGGCTGAAGTGAGAGCTGCAGGTGGAGTAACACCATTACAGAGATGTTGGACTCATCCCAAGCCCCAGGAGCTAGGGTCAGAAAAACCAGAATTAAATTGCAATGGGAAAGAAATCCAAACCAGTCCAGGGTGTGTTCATTCAGGATATTCTTTCTTTAACTCTGCCCTACAGTCAAGAAATAATGACGCAATTATAATTTGAGCATGGTTGTGTTTGTAGCCCTTGATTAGATTCAACTAATTAGATTCAACAAAGGTTTTTCTTTCTCTCTTCTGTTTTCCTTTATGCTCTTCTAAGTTACAGTGTCATTTTGGGCAGATGAAGCCTGCCAAACAGTTAATAAACCAACAAGCAAGTTCTCATAAAGATCAGCTTATTCTGCCATGTGCTGTTCCCAGAGTTCTGGGGAGGTGGAGCAGGGAAGGAACAACCTCCACCTTGCTGACAGCATTGTCTAAATCCCCTGGATTTTTGTCTGGGTTTAATGATGGACCCAGGAAGTAGGAAGTGAATGGCTGCTTTTTTTTTTTTTTTTTTTTTTTCTGCTATGTGATGTTATGATCCATTTTTGGTATCAGAGTCCAAGGAGCTTAGGGCTGGAAATCCCAGCCCCACTGGATCTAAATGCAGAAATCACCTGACCATCTGACCAAGGTCTCACTTTGGTGAAATTAAAAGGCAAAACATGGTCCTTAGGACAGAAAGGAAGGTGGTACTGTCTCAAGAAAGCCTCTTAAGCAAGCGTGGCTGCACTTTTTATTCAAGAGAAAAGCAAAGTTCAGGAGAAAATAAAAAGTGTTTCGCATGGCTGATCAAAGACATCTGGAAGATTTAGAAGAAAACCCAGCAAGCTGCTGCAATTGATAAAAAAAGATTAATGCAGAGCAATTTTCTTGAAGATAGCCAGGAAACAGCAGAATACCAGAGAGCAGAGAAAGGGATCCACCCTGAGGTGTCCTGTCCATATCCATGACTGACTCCAACAAATCCAAGAATATCCTGAGCTGGAAGGGACTCACAAGGATCATGATTCTGACTCATGGCCCTGCACAGGACATCCCACCATATGTCTGAGAGCCTTGTCCAAAAACTCCTTGAATTCCATCAGCCTTGGGGCTGTGACCATTCCCTGGGGAGTCTGTTCCAGTGCCCAACACCCTCTGGTCCAAATCTGATGAAAACTGCACCAGGACAGAGTCCAAACCCAAACACTAAGGGAAATCAGGAGACCCCTTGGGAATCAGAGTGTAGCATGCACTGAATGTCACAGCAATAGGTCCATGGTTCAGAATGGGCAGTCATCAATGCAAGGTAAACTAATGATGGGAGTCAGAAATAAGTTGAAGTTATATAAATTGAGGGTTTTAGTCTCACTGAAAGATGCAATGGCCACAAGTTTTCAACGGAGGACTCATAGGAAGAAATGTTAGATTTCCTAAAAGGTCTAAAAAGTTGAGGTTTTGGAGGATAGAGTCCACCAAGACCTCCAGAAATAGGAGAGGGTGAAAGGATGAAGCCAGCAGGGACAGAAATGGGAAAAAAGCCATACCTGCCAATGAAATTCCAGGAGAGGTGATGGCAACAGCAGCACTGGCTCCAGCTTCCTCAGCTACTTCTTTAAGGTGGGAAAGGTGGAAAACAGAGGGAGGATGTCCTTGGGAACAGGGAGGGAAGAGGGAAGGCTTGGCACTGATGGGGCTGTGGACTCCTCACCTGAAACTCCCTGAAACTGTGACACTCACTCAAACTGCAGCATTTTTTAAAAGCCAGTTTTCTGGTCTTGATAGCAAAATGTTGAGTCTTGAAAGTGATCTCAGGCTTCACATCTTATTTGAGAAAAGTCTTTAAACAAACATTGAAATTCTCAGTCACATGACTCCAAGAACTGAGATATAAGGGTAGGCATTGAGAACTCCTTGATTTCCCTGGATCATAATGCAGCTTATGATCAGAGTAATAAAGGAGGAATGGATTTAGGTGCTGGCTCAAGGCCAAAATTCATTAATATTTGTGGATGTGGATGTTGGGCTGCCCCATCCCTGGAAATAT